>JAJJKW010001680.1:0-43795 GCA_023805745.1 Isotricha sp. YL-2021b | reverse complement strand
AAGAATATTAATTTCAAAAGAATAAGGAATTGTTTCTGGAATTGAAGATATATTATAAAATAAACTTCTTTGTTCTCTACTTAAAATATAAAATGATAATAAAATTTCCCCTTGTGGTCTATTACTTTTAGGTAAATATAATTGAGACCATTTTGGTTTTACTAAATCAGTTTTATTAATTAAATAATGTGAATCACTTAACCAAACATAATTATAACCTAAAATATCATTAGAACCTATTTTATCATAATCCATTACTTTAAGTAAAAAAATTGGCCAAGTTGATTTTTTATTTAAATCCATATCAATATTATCAAAAATTAATTTTTCATTCCAAATTCCATTTACTGTATTATGTTTTATACTTGTTTTTTTTTCTTCTTCTAAACATTTTAATGTAACAAAAGGATCATTAGTTCCATCACTATCAGAACTTATTATATATCTACTCATATATATTATACATACTATTGAATATAATTCTTTTTTCTTTCTATTATTTGCATTATTAGCTTTGACTAATTCTTCTAAATCATCATTTGAACTTTCATTATCTATATTATCTACACTATCTCCATCTTTAAATTTTAATTTAATTTGTCTATCAATTTCTTTATTTATTATTGAAATTTTAATTTTAATTAAACCACTTTTATATATCTCTTTAACTTTATCAAAAACAAGGATCAGGAAATAATTTAATAATCATAATTTGTTCATTTAAATGAAATTCTCTTGATTTAATTCTTTGAAAGCAAATAGCATTTTTATTTTTATCATATAAATAAATAAAAAGATGAGGTAAATCATCTTTATTATCTGAAAGAGTTTGACATTGTAAATTTTTACATTCTTTCCAATCAATACAACCTTTATTTGCTTTTTTACTATTAAATAATACGTTATTATCCTGCATTGAAATTCCAATAGAATAAGAATCATTATCAGTTGGTAAATAATAAGCAGAATATAATTTAATATAAACACTCCATAAATTTTTTCTTGGAAGATTTTTTGCTAAATTAATTATATTTTCATCTTCAATTTTCCTAACTTGAGTACTTGGAGTATCAACGTCAATACAATCTATTTTTAATAAAATTCTTCCATTCCATTTTGAACCAATTTCACTATTTTTATTCATTAAATTATGTATTTTACTATCTTTATTTTCAGGAGAACCATAAATATCAATAAATTGAAAATCTTTATATTTATTATCAGATCCTATTATATCATTAACTTCAATTTCAATAGAACCAATTAAATCATCTTTTCCAACATCATGATCTTTAATAATCATTACAATTTTTTGACTTACAGTAGGAATACTAACAGGAATATCAACAATTTCATTCCAATAAACAATATTATTTTTTTGTTCAACAACACTAGTTTTTTTCTTTAAACCTAAATAATTGATTTCAATAAAAGCATCACAAGGTTTATTAACTTTATTTAATCTAAAAGTAGAATCCATATCAGGTAATTGTTCACCTTTCATAATATATATACTTAATAATTTATATTCCATTTTAATTTGAGAAGGTAAAATAGAATTATATGAATTTTTATCAATTTCTAATTCAACTCTAGGATCATTATCATGTAAAACTGAAATAGATAATTTTAAAAAGCCTCTTACTTTTGTCATATCATCACTTTCTGGATTTGCTAAAGCTAACCAAAAATTTTTTAAAGAATGATTTTCTTGATTATAAATATATTCTAAATCATATTCATATATTCCAAAATAATTTGCTCTTTTTGATGAATTTTTATAATCATATACTTCTATTATTATTTTAGATGAATCTAATTGTTCTACTGTTAAATTTGTTTTTTCAAAATAAAAATGTTCTTCATAATTATATGAATCACATGGTGAATCTGGTTTTTCACTTCTTTTTGATTCTTCAAAACATGTTATTTTTATAACTGGAGTTGGAAGTTTATTTTCATCTATATGAGATAAATTTTTTACTTCTTCTATTAATACATGAACTGAATAATCTCCTTTTTTTAATAATGTTAATTTTTGAGATGATGATTCTGAGTCATCTTTTATTTTTGTATTTCCACCATTTAAATTATCTTCATTTTTTGATTTAGAGTTTTCATTACTTGACATTTTTTATTTTTTTTTTCAAATTTTTTAGTTTTTTTCATAATAATTATTCTTTTTTGTATACTTTAATACATTTTAAAAGTATATTAATTATTTTAAGTAAAATTTTTACAAAATAATATAATTAATTATTCATAAAAATGAAATAATAATAAATTAATGTTTAGTTTTTCTCATTCAAGAGGATTATCAGATTATAATAAAACAGTATATTCCTCAAAAATAATACATAAATCTTATAGAAATAATGGAAGTGATTTTAATTTATTCAAAATAAAAAGAAAACAAGAAAGAAATAATTTATTAGGTCAATTTCATACAAATATTTTATTTAGAAAATTTAATTTATATACAAAACCAAAAATAAATTATCAAATAAAAGTAACAAATAATTCAAGTTTAAGCTTATTTTTAACTAAAGTTGAAACAGAAACTCCTAATATAAAAACAACATCTACAATTGATTCAACTAAGAAAAAGTTTAATGAAAAGACAATTAATTTAAAAAGATATATACCAACTCCATCATTATCAGATAATAATCTTGAAATTGAAAAATATAAAAAGCCTTTATCTTTTAATGGATTGGTGAGTGATTGTTTAGAACAAGGGAAATATAATTTAAATACAATTTCAAATTTTATTAACAAATCAAGAGTAATAAGAAAAATTAATATTAATAATCAAATCCAAAAAAAAAAATTATTAGAATTTAATGAAGTTGATTTATTAAAAAATGAAAAAATAGAAAATATTATATATAGGCAAAAATTAGCTAAAAAATATTTAAATAGTTATATGGACTCATTACATAATTATTTATTGTATTTATATAGTGTAATAAATAAAGAAAAAGAAGTTATATCAAGTTTATTAATACAAAAAAATGAATTACAAATGGATATTATCCAAATATTTAAACAAATAGAAAAAAAAGAAAAATTATTAGCCCAATATAAACAATATAAAATATTTTTATTATTAGTGAAATTTAATGTAAAAGACATCACATTAATTGCAGAAGAAGATTTAAAAAAATATGGCATTCAAATTGCAAATAAAGAAAAGGAAACTATTATAAGTCAACTTCTAAGTCCAAAAAAAAAGATAAATAAAACTAAAAGCAAAAAAAAAATAATCTCAAAAAAATCAATAAAAAATTTAGTCAGACCTAGAAAAAAAAGAAGTAGTGTTTTTGAAACTGAGCATTTAATCTTTGAACAAGAAATTGATCCTTCTGCAAATCCTCAAATTTTTGAAAATGTTGATGAATTTTTTTATCGTCTTCAATTTTTTAATAATAAATTAATAGGTTTAATTGAAAATTTAAATATCATTAAAATTGAAAAAGAAGAATTAGATGAAGAAAAAAATAAAGAATATAATATTTTAATTGATAATAAAAATTCTGAAAATAGGCTTTTTATTGAAATGAAAAATGAGATATATAATTTAAAAGAAAAATATAATTTTTTACAAAAAAAAAAATATTTGATAAAGAATGATAATCATCATATAAAATATATTTCCCAAAATATGATATTTTCTAAAATAAGAACTATTTTATTAAAATACCCAATTAATATTGAAAAAGAGTTGAATGTAAAAAATTTTTATGAAAAAATAAATTCAAAGACAAAAGAAGTTTTAGACAAAGGAAAATATTATAATAAAAATTTATATTGTTTAAAAATATTAGAAACTCTTCTTATAAATTATTCAATTTTAATAGCTCAATACACTTCAAATCCAAAAATTCTTCCTTTATATAAAAATATTTTACATGATTTAGAAAAGAGGAAAAGATTAGAAAAAAATGAAAAAAATAAATTTAAAGAAATAAAAAGAAGAGAATTAATATCTGAAAAAGTAATAGAAAAAAATAAAAAAATAATAATAACATCAAGAAGAAAAATAGATAAATTCGATTCTTTGATGAAAATTCAAAGAAAAACAGAAAAAGAAGAATTAGAAAGAATAAGAAAAATAAATAGAATAGATGAAGGAAAATATGATCCTTGGATTAGTTATTAATCAATTTTAAATTTATAAAATAAATTAAATAAAAAAAAATTAAAAAAAATATAAAATGTCTGAAGAAGAAAAAAATTTGAATGTAAAGAGACAAAAAACAGTAGAATGTTTTAGTAAAAAAATAAATGAATTATATTTATCTAATGAAGGAGAAAGTAACATAGTAACTATAACAATAAATAATAAAAATAAAACATCGAAAAGAAAAAAAAGAAAAAGTAAAAGTAAGCAAAAGATAAAAAGGCAAAAAACGGTATTTAATTATTCACCAAAAAAATCAATAGAAGATTACATTCACGATTTTACTCCAAAACAAGTTCATAATTTAAATATAAATATAAATTATAATCAAATACAAAGGAAAGGTTCTTATAGTCAAGAAAAAAAAAGAGTTTCAGCTCTTTGGACAAAGACAAAAAATTTTCAAAGGATGTTAAATGCCTTTATTCATCCTTCAGTAGTTAAAATAGATGATAAAGATATATTTTGTGATACTTTAAAAACAACTCTTCTTGATAGTGATAATGTTATAAAATATAAACCAATATATAAAAAAAATACTACTAATAATCATCATACAATGACTTTAGCTCAATTTTTAAGAAAAAGTGAAGTTGAAAAAGAATTTATAAGAGTAAATTTAAAAGCAAAAGCTTTTCAATTAATAACAGAAGGAATAAATTCTTTAGATAACACTAAAAATATTATTGAAGAATTCGAACAATTATTTATTCAAAATCCTGAAAAAGAAAGATATTTACCAGAAGATAAACATTATTTATTTAATCAAAGATTATCAAATGGAAAAACTTTATTATATATTGCTTGTCAAGAAGGTGCGACTGAAATAGTCAAATATTTTTTAGAAAAAAAATTAAATCCTAATATTAAAGCAATATATTTTGATATGGAAGATACATGTTTATCTGTAGCAGTCAGATGGAATTATTATGAGATAGTTAAATTAATTTTAGAAAGTAATAGAGTTTATGAAGAAGATATTGAAGAAACTTTAGAAAATGAAAAATGTAATGAAAAAATTAAACAATTGTTAATTTCACATATTCCAAATGATAAAAAAAAAAAGAAAGGATGCGCTTGTTTTTAAACATCTTTTTAATATAAATGTATTGATATAATATAAAAAATTGTATTATGGTTTATTAAAATAAGTTTGAATGGAAAAATAATATAATTTATATTGTAAAAAATTTGTTTATTTGGATGCTAAAGATTATATATTATAGTATATATTTATTAAAATAAAACATTTATTTAAATATTATTTGATATAATTTTTGTTCAGAGAGGTGGTAACAAATTTCTTCAAATTATTTTCGAGAAATGACAAGATTTAGACATCATCACTTAAGAAAAATTGTAATTATATTTCTAAATAATACATAATAAAATATATTTATGGTTTAATTAAATATTAATTATTTATTATTATTATCTTAATTTAAAAAAAGAAAGAAAAAATTTAAAAAAAAATGTTAATAAAAAATAAAATCAGATAAAATAGGTAAAAAATCATTTTTTATCTATCTAATTAAAACTTCCTATTTTTTTAAAATTTTTAGGGATTTTTCTTTATAATTATAATGAATAATTTTTCATTTTTTTGAATATAATTATTTTGATTGTAAGGAATGCTAAAGTTTTTATTTATATTTTATTAATAATAATATTTATCTCCCTTTAAATAATAATATATTCATACTAGTTTTTGAAAAACTTTTTTTATTTTTTGAATTTAAAAATTTGATGAAATTTTTTTTTTGAACTTCACTCCATCTTATTAATAGATTTCTTTCATTTAATATTATTTCAGCTTCATTATCCATTTTTTATCTACTTTTCTGATTTGATTATTTATATCATATCTTTTATTATTTACTAATCTCATATTTTTTATGGTTAATCATTTGACATTTATAAAATTAAATTATTCTTTTTTTCTATTTATAAATGTTTTTTTTAAAAATTTAATTAAAAAAAACGAATTTATTAAAATTTTCTTATATCATTTTAAATTTTAGAATTTTGTTTCAAAATAAAAGTTATTATTTTACTAAAATTTTCTTTTAAAATATTATAAAATTTATTATTTTATAACATAACATTTCTATCTAAACTAACTTGTTCTGTTGAATTAACTGAGATTGTATTTATTGTTTGATTCACTAATTTTAAAGTTTCATTTAGAGGATCATCTGGATTATTTTTTAAGAAAATATCTTTATTTATTTTTGGTTTCATTAATGAACTTCTTTTCATTGTTACACACCATATAAAATTAATCAATAATAAAGTAATTAAAATATAAAATTTCACATTTATTTTCATTTTTAAAATTATTTTATGAAAATAAAAAAAATAATACAAAAAAAGAATAATGTTTGATTTTTCGATAATTTTTTATTAAAATTTATTGGTTATATAATTTCTGTGATTTGTTTTTTATAAATGTCATTTTTATTTAAAAAAAAAAAAAGTGATGATGAAAAAATAAAAAATGAATTTATTTCAGAAAGTTTAGTTGTTTCAGATTTAGATAAATTTTTTAAAGAAATATATACTTATTATTATCGAGGAGGTTATAGATGTATTCATACAAAAATCATTTTAGATAATATAATTTATATTTTCACAATTCATTTTCTGATGTTTTTTTTATTTTTCATAGATTGGAAAAAAATAATGACCTTAAAATCAAATAATTTAGAAACTATTGAATTAACTTCTTGTATTTCTTCAAATTATTTTTCAAATCATAAATATTATGCAATAATTTTTTATTTTCTTTTAATGCATTATTATTTCTATTTTTTTTACAGTTCAATTAATTCAATAAGTTCAATGAAAACAATTTATAATATTTATCATAATAAATTTCATCTAAGAACAAAAAACTTGGAATCTTTATATTTTGATGATATATTAAATTTAATTATTCTTTTACAAGAAAAAGAAGGTTTTTGTAGAATAAAAGATTATTTAACCAAATATGATATTATTGCAAGAATTAATAGAAGAGAAAATTATATTATTGCCTTAATTTCAAATAATATAATTTCATTTGAATTATTTGGAATTAATTTATTCTCAAATTATATATTACATTTTGTAAAAAATAACTTTATGACTTATATGATAAATGATAATCAAGTAGAAATAAATAATAATTTTTATAATCCAAATTATTTTAGAATTAAAATATTTGTTCAAATATTATTACAAATATTAACAATTCCAGCAGAAGTTATATTTAGAATTATTTTCTTTCTTTTTAAAAATGCAGATAATTTGAAAAGTATTGGAAAAATTACTAGAAATAAATGGACAAATAATATTTTATATACTTTTAAAAATTATAATGAATTTAAACATCATTTTGAAAATAGAATTAATAAATCATATAATCCAACAGAGACTTTTTTAAGTTGTTTTAATCAGAAAATATTTTCAATTATAGGAAAAACTTTATTATTAATTGGAGGTAGTTTTTTGTTAGTTTTTTTAATTTTAACTATTTTTGTCGATATTAAAGTCACAAATATTACTTTATTCGGAAATAATTTTATTTCCTTTATTATGGGAATAGGAATTTTAATGGGTATTTTTAATAACAATGAAAATATTCAAGAAAATAAAACTTTAGAAAATTTTCCTTTTAAATTAAAAAAATATAAAGAAATTTGTAATACTATATTAAATATTCCTAGTGATTGGAATAAAGATGAAATTTATAGAAATTATCATATAATTACAAATAATTTTAAAAATAATATTTTATTATTTTTTAATGAGTTATTATCTATTATTTTATTTCCTTTTCTTTGGTTTAAACTATTTTTAAATTATCAACAAATAATTGAATTTGTAAAAAAAAATAGTATTAATATTCAAGGATTAGGAACAGTATGTTCATTTTCTGTTTTAAATACCAATTCTTTTATTGTGAATAGTGAAAGAAATACAGAATATTTTATAACTAATCAACAAAAAAGATTTAATTATGCTAAATTTATTAATAGTATTATTTATTATGAAAGAAGTTTTGTAAATAATAAAAATAATAATATTAATAAAAATTATAATATAGAAGAAAAAGATGAAAATGAAATGTATGAAATGAATTTAAAGAATGAGGAAAATATAGCTCTTAAAGTTAAAGAAGATAATAATAATAAATTAAATAATAAAACAACTGAAGAATGTGTTTGGGAAGTTTACTCTCAAAATAAAACTTTAACAAAAGAGGATGAAAAAGAATTTTATAAAAATATTTATTATTATGTGACATCTCATAATGGATTAAATTTAAATCAAGTCATTGAAAAAATGTATTCAGAAAAAATCATCCATATTTCAATATAATATTTCTTTAAGAATTTATTTATTATAAAAAAATTTGTATATAAAAAAATTTCTTTCATAACTTCAAAAAAATAAATTTTAGAATAAAAATTATTTTAAAAGTTATTAATTTGATATTTAAAAATTTATGAATATAAATTAATTTAATATTTCATTTATTTCTTATATAGCCTAATATTTTATTAAAATTGAATGATAATCTTATAAAAAAATATAATTATTATTAATTACTATATATATAAATATTAATGTTCTTTAAGCACCATTAAAAGTTTTTAAAAATAATAGATAAGATTTACAATTTTTAACTTTAGAGAAAATAGAATTTAGAGTATTTTTTTGAAATTTACAAGGACATAAATCATTATTATTACTTAAAAATCTTCTATTAACTAACATATTATTCCAAATTTCTGATTTACTTTTAATACTTAATCTTTGATGATTATCCTGCAGAGAATTATAATTATCACAATAATTGTCAATTATCTGAATAGGTTCATTACCTTGTAAAACTAAATAATTTTGTATTTCATTAGGATTACATTGACAAATCTCATCATCAGTATTTTTTCTTGATTTTTTTTTTTTAGGAGGACTTTTAATATTTTTCATATAAGAAATTTGAGTTTGATATTCTACTTCTTTACTAATGTAATATAATTGTTTAATATCAAAATCAAATTTTCTTAAAAAAAGAAAATAAATCATAATAGAAGAATCTTTTATTTCTTTAATTTTATGTTCAAATAAAAATGTTAATTCTTCAATTGAATTAATGTTCATAATATCTTTTTTTAATAATCTTAAAATTCCTAAAGAAGCTTTAAATAAAGTAATATCTCCATTTAAAAATAAAGAATCCCAAATCATTAAAGATAATTTTTCTGGAAAATTTTGTATAAATAAACTTAATAACCATTTGTATAAAACATTAGTGACATGAATTTCATAAAAATTTATTTTAATAAAATTAAACAATTCAGGTAAAAATTGTGATAATAATTGTTCAATTAAAGCTGAATACACTAAAACTCCTAATACATTAGAATAATAATTTAAAGGTAATATTTTTTCAATTATTTGAACAAATAACCAAAAAGATTCTTCTTCTTTTTCAATAATATTTAAAATAAAAGCAACTAAAAAATTAAATCCTTGGCAATAACCAATAAAAGGATTTCTTCTCGAATATGCAATTAATATATTTTCTAATCTTTTTGAATATTTTTTTTCTAGCTCTTTATCAATAAAAGTCCTTGAAATATCTTTTAATATTATTTCATAATGTATATTTAACATTTCCTCAGGATAATTACTTAATAAATTTGAATAATAATTTGGATTTTCCTTCATTTCTTTTTTTGCTCCTGATGCTATCATCCATATTTTTTTCCTATATTTTTTTTCTGGTTCTTTTTTTATTAATAATAATTTTATTATTCTAATTTCTTCATTTGATAATTGAATTTTATTATTTGATAAAATCTACTTATAGTAAAATATTATTAAATTAATAATGTTTTTACTTTTGAACCATCTTCTTCCCATGAATATTGTTCACCTAAATTTTTATTCTGAAATAACATTTGAGTCTTTTTAATTAATTCTGAAAACATTATTGGAGTATTTAATATTTGTTTATTAAAAGGAATAGTTTGAATATCTTTTTCTATCATCATTTTCTTTTTTTAAATATTTTTTGTCATATTTTGAAAAATTAATAAAATGAAGTAAAAATTTACAATGTTAAATGTAGGAAAAATTCCTCCTCATTATTTAAATTTTTTAAAAGATGAAGAAATTGAAATAACAAATTTTGAAAGTAGTAATTTAAAATATAAAGACGAATTTGATAAAATAATAGTTCATTTTCCATATTGTAATAGTTTTATCCAAATTCAAGTAATTTTTGATAATTTAAATAATACATCTCCTCCTGATTTTATAGTAATTGATAAATCAACATTTTATATAAATTATAATCAAATAATAAAAAATTTTTCATTTAGAAATAGTTCTTCTTTATTTTTTGCATTATATAGAATAAAATATTCATATTCACTTCAACAAGAAAAAAGATTAGAAAAAATTATTCAAAATGTAAGAGATTCTCGTTCAAATCCAGATAAATTTAGGACAGGAGAAATTGGGAATAAACTAGAATTATTTGATTCAATAGAAACAATATTATTTTACATAAAAACTGAAGTAAATAATTATAAAATAATATCAAAACATTTATTAAATGTTGATATATATATTGATTATAGAGATAATTATTATGCTGATTTTATTGTTATGTCATATCCTTTAGATATATATATTAGAGCAAAACATATTAAAAGAGTTCCTTTAATTAATATTTGTATTCCTTTAGATAATTTAGAAATGAAATTTTGGATGGAATTAAATTTACCAGATTATTTTGGAAGAGATTCTTTAAATTTATTGCATGAAAGAGAGGAAATTTCGAATTTTCAAACTTATATTAAAGGATTTGAATCTTATATTTTAAAAGAAATTAAAAGATTTAATTTTAGACAACAAATGATTGAAAATATTATTCAAATGGGTTTTGGATTTCCATTAGAAATTGATACTAAAAATTTTAGAAGATGTAGTATTTTTTTTTATTATAAAACTGAAGATAAAAAAAAATCTGTTCATTTTATACTTAATTTTATTTTTGAAAATGATGAAAAAGGAATTTTTGAATTTCAAGTTTTAGATACTTTAGTATTGGAAATATTAATAAGAAGAAAATATGAATATTTTAAAAATGAGAATGAACAAATTGCAAAAATGAATTTAAACATTTTATCATCTTTAAAATCTTGTATAAATAAAGGAATAAATGAAAAATAATATATAATAAAAAAATAAATCTATTCATAAATCAATAAAAATAAAATATAAAGATATTATATATTAATTCAATAATAATTTTTTAGTTTTCACATTTTTATTAATACTTAAATTATTTTTTCTTTTAATAGAATTATTAATTGTAGAACAACAAGTATTAACATTGCTAGAATTAATTTTATTTTCTCTCATTCTTTTTTTATTTGATAATTTTGGGGTTTTATGAATTTCTTCTTCACTATTAGAATTATTTCTAATAATTTTCATTACACCATTTGTTATTGAAATATTGATATATTCTGTTATAAAAGGACAATTATAACAAATAATATGAGGCATAAATTTATTATACGGATTATAATTAATAAATTTATCATTTTCATTTTGATAATTTTCATTTATGTTCATATTTAATTTATTTAGACAACCTATACATCTACATAAATTTCCACATTCTTTTCCAATTTTATAACATTCACAATATTTTTTTAAACAATTTGATTTTGTACAATTACAAATCACATTTTCTTGATTTAATGCAGGTTTATTTATTTTATTTTCTTCTCTTTCTTTTTTATTTTTTGAAGTATTTAAACAATTTATACATTCACATCCTTTACAAAATTTCCCATTTGCATAACATAAACAATATTTTTTTATACAATTTGTTTTTGTACAAGTACAACAAATTTTTGTATTTAAATTATTTTGAATTTTATTTGGATTATTAATTTGTTTATTAATATATACTTTATCATAATTATTTATTTTTTGAATATTCTGATTTATTAAATTTGAATTTTTATAATTTTCAAATTCATTAAAATTAATAGATTTACCTTTAATTTCTTCTTTATTTTTATAATCATAAATTTTTTTCTGAGAAGAGAATTCATTTAATCCTAAAATAACATTATAAAAAAATAATATACTTTCATAAGGAAAATCTAATCTAATATTCATTGGATTTATAGGACTATTTTCAAATTCGTTTTTAAGCGGGGTTTCTCTAAAATGTATATCTTTTATTGGAGAAATAATTGAATTTTCTCCTTCAAAAAGTTTTCTAGGTGATATATCACTATTAATTATTTAAAATGTATTTTACAGAAAAAATAAACTTTGTTTATTCTTTTTATTTTCACTTTTTAAATTTTTTAAATCAGAACTTTGGAAATTTGAGAAATTTAAATTTTCTTGATTTGAAATATAATCTTGAATAATTGGATTATAATATGTAAAATTTTTTATTTTATCAATAGGTGTGTTTTTTCTTGAATTATTAATCATTATTTCTTTTCTCTTTTTTCCTTTTGTTTTTATAAAAATATAATACTAGTTAAATAAAAAATAATTCAATTTTTATAAAAAAAGATTATTTTTAAAGAATATTATTCTGTTTTCTCCAAAATATAAAAAAAATATAATAAAAAGTATAGTAAACAACATAATCAATTTTATTCCCATTTTTTATATAATTTTTAAAATTTAAATTAAAAATGTAAAGTCCATCAAAATTAAACACAGAAAATAATAATGAATAAATAGCCAAATCTGAGTTAATAGAGTCAATAATATTGATAAAAATAATAATAAACATAATTCAAAAATTAATACATAGTCTGGAAAGGATAATATTTATCAAAAATATCTTTAAATTGAATAAAAGCAAAAATTTTAAAATATGATATCATAATTCTCCAAAAAACAAATAAGATAAAGAAAAAAAAAGAAAAAATGAAAAAAAGTAATAGAAATAATTTTCAAAGAAATTCTCATAATATTAATATGATGGAAATGAAAAAAAATAAAAAGAATATATTAATTATTTATTTAAATATGAAAAGAAAGATTTTTAAAAAATTAATTATTAAATTTAAATTTTAGAATTGATGTACTTCTAGATTTTTTATTTAATTTTTTTTGTTCAAATTTTTTATTATTTAATGCATTATTTTTATTTATAATTATTTCTAAATGTTTTGATTGATTTTTTTTTTCTATTTCATCTTCAAAATTTTTATAATTAAATTCATAAGAATTATTTATTTTTTTAAGATTTTTATATTTTTCATTTTCTTGTTTAAATATTTTAAATACAATTTCTGGTAATATATTTTTTTTTTTATTTGTGTTTTTTATTTTTTTGTTTGAATCATTTAAAAATTGTTTTTGATTCAATATAGATTTTTTAAAAGAATATAAATTTATTATGTTAATTTTTTTAAAATTATTTTTATGTCTTCTTATCAATTTAATTTTTGAAATAAGTTTATTTGCATTTCTAAATGAGTTTAAATTCCTCAAATCTTCTTCATCATTTGATAAACTTTTAGAATTATAAGTTTGATTATTACTTCTCTTATTTAATGAATTATTTAAAAAGTTTCCATTTTTAGTTTTTAATAAATCAGGCAATTTTTCTAAATTCTCTTTTTTATTTAAATTTTCAATTTCAATTTCTTCAAATTGACTATCAAATAAATTAGTTTCTTTTTTTTCTCTAAATTTAGGAAAAATATCACATATACTCTTTCCTTGAGATTTTTGTTCATTTTGATACTTTTTAAAATAATCCTTTTTAATTATTTTATCTGTTTTAATTATTTTTGGATTTTCATTTGAATTATTTTCTTTTTCATAACTTTCTTCCTTAGATAAAATTTCTTTATAACTATTATTTAATTTTAAAACTAAATCTTTA
Organism: Isotricha sp. YL-2021b; assembly: GCA_023805745.1. Lineage (NCBI taxonomy): Eukaryota > Ciliophora > Litostomatea > Vestibuliferida > Isotrichidae > Isotricha > Isotricha sp. YL-2021b. The sequence continues at coordinate 29,678 of JAJJKW010001680.1, read as the reverse complement.
AGATGAAACCTTTTACGATTATAACATTTATCATTTGAATTTAAAAGAACACTTAATTTATTAATATAATCTTTATCTAATTTTTTTTCTAACTTTATTTTTAAATTTGAGCTTGAAAATGAGTTATTTTTTCTGAAAATATTATTATAAATTTTTGAATAATTACATATACTATAATCTTTTTCATCATTTTTATAGAAAAATTCATTAACATATTTTTTATTAAACTAAAATTTAAAATGTTTATACTTTTAAACTAATCAAATTTTTTTTATTCATTTTCAAAATTTTATTATTTAAAAAAAAATTAAAAAAAAAGATTAAAACATATAAAATATTAAAAACGTTCAAAAAAATTTTTTTATATTAAAAAATCTTTTATTTTTTTAAAGAATTCCAATGGTCAAGTACTTTTTGAACATTATCTTTATTAAAACCATTAGAATAATTTTGTTGAACAGAATTTCTTCCATCTTGTTCGATTAAATTACCTTTATTATCAAAAATAAGTAAAGCAGGAATTCCATTAATTCCAAAAGCTTCAGCAATAGTTTCTCTCATTTCATTTTCAAAAGGAATAGACATCCAAGGCATACTATTATAATATTCATCAAAACTTTTTGTGTCTCTATCACAGGAAGCAAAAATTATTTCAATTTCTTTTTTCTTTTCATTTGCCTTTTTATAAAAATCTGATAAAATTGGAGTAAATCCACGACAAGGAGGACACCAATGTGCTGAAAAATATATTCCTATTAAAGGATATTCTGTTACTTCTGATAATGCTGCAATACCTTCTTTACTTTTTAATTCTTGTGGTAAAAGTTCTAAAAGAATTGATGATTCCATTTTTTTAATAATATTTTTTTTAAGGTTTAATTGTTAATTATAGCTTTTTTTTTATTTTATTTTTTTAAATTATGGGTATTTGTGAAATGCCAAAAAAACAAGTTAAAAATTCTACTCCTCCTATTAAAATTCAAAGACCAAATCCTGTTTCTCATACTTCTAATTATTATCAAGCTCAGATTAATAGGAAAAAAGAAATTGAAAATAATAAATATATTAATCAATTATTAAAAGAAAAAAAAAAAAAATCTGAAAAAACGAAAATTATCGATGAAAAAGATAATGAAAAATTAATAAGTGATGATAATAAAAATGTATTGAAATCTTGCTTCAAAAGAACACGTTTTCGTTCAATGAATCCAACAGTAAAATATAATAACAAAATTTTGAATTTTAATGAAAAAGAAAATAATATTGATTTTAGAGTTGTGCAAGTTCAAAGAAAACAAAAAAAGAGTTTAACATTAATTGAAAAAAATAAATTAGGAAACTTGTTTAAAGAACAATTAAACTTAAGAATATCAAATCAAACATTAATCGAAGAAACAGAAGGAGTATCAAATAAGAAATATAAAATAATATCAAAAATAGGAAAAGGAACATATGGATATGTTTTTTTAGCAAATAATATTCAATTAAATATAATGGTAGCTTTAAAAAGGATAGATAGAAGAATTTATATGTTAAATAATGCAATTCAAAAAGAAATTAGTATATTTACATTATTTGATCATCCAAATATTATAAGAATGCATGAATTTATTATTTCAAATAAATATTTATATATTATTAGTGATTATTGTTCTTGTGGAGAATTATATTTAAATGAAAAAAAACCTTTAACAGAACATCAATTATCTTTTATATTTTTTCAAATTTTTTCAGCTTTAATTTATTTACATAATAATAGTATTATTCATAGAGATATTAAAATAGAAAATATATTAATTAATGACATTGAAACTGATCAAATTACTAAAATTAAATATTATTATATTAAATTAATAGATTTTGGGGGAGCTAAATTTTTTGAAAAATCAAATGTAGAAAATGAAGTTTTTGGAAGCAATTTATATATTGCTCCTGAAGTATTAAAAAGACAATATAATGAAAAATGTGATTGTTGGTCTGTTGGAGTTTTATTGCATTTATTATTAGTTGGAAAAGCACCTTTTGAAGGAGGAAATGAAATAGAAACTTTAAATAAAATTAGAAAGGGGAAATTTAATACTAATGATAAAAAATTTTTAGAAAGTTCAGAGGAAGTTCAAGATTTAATTAAAAAATTATTAGAAGTTAAAGTAGATAAAAGATTAAATGCCGAAGAAGCAATTCAACATCCTTGGTTTAAAAAATTTGATGCTACTTTAATTTATAATAATTTAGATGAAAATATTATTATCATATTAATTGATAGATTAATTAATTTTACAATTGAAAATAAATTCCATCAAATTGTTATTGCTTTTATTGTACATGTTATTCCTGAAGATATTGAAATTAGAAATATCCAAAAATTATTTAGAATATTTAATAAAAATAGTGATGGCTGGTTAACAAAAGAAGAATTATATATTGGATTATGTAAATATAAAGATGAAAAAGATTTTGATATTGACAATATATATTGTTCTTTAGATAGTTCTAATAATGGATTTATTGAATATGAACAATTTATTAGGGCTTGTCTTCCCAAAGAAAAAATTTTAACTGATAAAAATTTATTATATGCATTTAATTTTCTTGATAAAGAAAATTCCGGAAAATTAAATATAAATAATATTAAAAATTCCTTAGTTGATTATAATATTGAAATTCCTGATAATGTTTATGAAAATATTTTTAAAGAGTTAAAACTTGAAAATAATCAAGAAATAACTTTTGAAAATTTTAAAAGTATGATGTATGATATCAAGTAATTGATTTTATAATATTTAAGTAAAAATAATTATATGCAGTAATTATTTAATGGATTTATCTTTATTGTGTATTTTGACATTTCATTATATATATTTAATTTTTTAATATTATTATTTATTATTCTTTCATAAAAAAAATTTTGAAATATAATAAAAAGCAATAATAATTTAATTTTATTGATTTATATCTTGAGGAAAACTAAGATTATCCTTTGAAAATATTATTATTATTATTTAAAAATTAATTTTAATAATTATTATGAACAGAAGATAAATTAATTCCATTTTTTTAGCTTTAGATAAATTATTAATAATATCATTTATTTCATTTTATTTTTTTATAATTATTATTATTTGAAGAAGAAGACTTACTTGAATAAGAAGAACGACTACTATAACTACTTCTAGAAGAATAACTTTTTGAAGAATAAGAAGAAACACTTCTACTTTTGCTTCTTGATCTACTTTTTCTTTCTTTTGAATAATCTGAAGATGAAGAATATGAATTAGAAGATTCAGAATATTGTTTTTTTTTATAGAGACTTGCTCTATAACTATTACAATTTTTTTTTAATGGACAATCTCTTTCTAAATGACCTTTTTTATCACAATAATAACATCTTTTATTAAGATGTTTTTTATAATGTTTTTCTGGACAATCTTTTGCCCAATGACCACTTTTACCACAATTAAAACATACATCATTATCATATTTTCTTCTATTATTATTATTATTATTATTATGATATTTCTCTGAATAAGATGAATGTTCTGAATTATTTCTATCATTTTTTTTCTCTCCTTTAAATGCATTTTGTACTACTATTTTATTTCCAAATAATCTATATCCATCCATTTTTAATATTGCATTTTGTGCTGATTTTGACTTTTTATATTCTATAAATGCAAATTTATTTTTTATTTCTATTTTTCTTATTGAACCAAATTCTTCAAATTCTTCTTCTAATTCATTTTCTGTTATATCTTTTGGAAGATGACAAATAAATATTTGACAATTTTCATCAGACATTTATTTTATTAAATAAAAGAATTTTTTTTTTTGCTGATAAATTTTTTTATTTATTTTTTGGATAAATATTAAAGAAATTATTTTGGAAAAATGTTTGAAAAAATAAATAAATAAATGGAATATAATAATAATAAAGGTAAAGTAGATAAGACAAAAAAACATAATCAATTATCTTCAATGATTAAAAAAATAAAAAAAGAAAATGAAAATTCTAATTATCAAAATTATAATACAACTGAAAATAATGAAAGTAGAAATGGTATATAATAATTTAATTCAATTTTTAGTGAAAAAGCCAGAAATAAGAAATTATAATAAAACATTAGAAAATGAAAATAATTTATTAAATCAAAATATAAATAAAAAATTAGAAAAACAAAATTATAAAAACCAAAACTTCAAAAATTACAAAAGAACTTTTGAAAGTACTGATACTAATGACATTAAACAGTAAGATTAAAATAATATTAATTTAGTCAATTAATTAATTTAAAGCAAGAAGTAGAAATTTTAAAACAAAAAACAATAAATATAAAAGATAAAGTAAATATATTTATTGAATTAATAAGAAAATATGCATCTAAATTTTCTACAATAAGTAAAATGATTCCAACAGATTTAAAATTAAGACCAGAAGAAAAAAAAATATTAACAGATTTATATAATACAATTAATAAATTTCATAAAATGATTTATAATCCAAATTTAAATGAAAATGTTTTTGAAATAACAAATTTAGAATTTGAAGATGAAATTCCTATTTCTTCAAATAGAAGATTAAATGAAAATAAAAGAAAAAGAATGGAAGAACAATTTAATAATTTAATTCAAAAATGTGAAGATAAAGTTAAATTGTTAAATACAGAAAATGAAAACTTAAAAAAAGCTTTAAAAAATTTTGAAAATATGCAAAAAAATTATGAACAAGAAAAAACCAATTACATTAAAAAATTAACTGATAATAAAAAAAAATTTGATGAATTACAAAAAAAATTTAATCATATAAATCAAATTTCAAAAGAACTTCAAAATAAAATAAACAACTTAGAAAAAGAAAATAACGATTTAAAAAAAGAATCATTAAATGAAAATATCTCTGAAATTAAAGATGAATTAAATTATAAAAATTCAATAATTAAATATTTAGAAGGATTATTAAAAAAAACAACAATAAATCCAAAATTATTCACTGAAGAAACTTATAAAGAAGAATATATTAAAGAATCAAATCCTAATTTAAATGATATTAATTATTATTTAGAAGATAGAAAATCAAATGAATTTGATAATAATAATTTAAATAATCAATTAATTTCTTCTTTAGAAAATGAAAATTTAGTTAATTTAACTGAAAAAAATAATAATAATAAAATAGATGATTTAGATGATGAAGATTTAAAAGAAAATAGACCAAGACAAATAAAAAAAGAAATTGATAATTTAGACCAAGAAATTTTTGAATTACAAACAAAATTAAAAAAAATGTTAAATAAATGATTATTTAATTATTTAATTATACTTTAATTTGTTTAAAACTTTTTGATTTTTTTAATATATAAATATATATATTTATTATAAATTACAAATTTATAAATTATCTTTAATTACATATTTTATTAATTATTGAAATAATATATTTTAAATCATTATGAAAATAATATAAAGAATCTAAATTATTTTTATTTGAGAAGGGAAAATAAAATTTAACCTAAATTTAATAAGTGAATTCAATAAATATATATATATATACAATTCTAAAATCAATTTCTCTCAAAGTAGATAAAAATAAAATTTACAATTACGTTTTAATAAGGTTTATAACTATCATTTGAATAACCAGAACTTTTTGATTTTTCTTTATTAATAATTCCATAACCATTTTCAAGTAAATTTTCTATACTATTATTTTCTATTATTTCATTTGTTAATAAATTCTTATTATTAATTTTTTTATTATTATTATTAAATACTAAATTATCATTACTTTTTTTTTTTTTATTTTTTTCAAATGAATCATCAACTTCTTCTGGGAATAAACTTATTTTCTTTGGATTATTTTTATAGGATTTTAATTTTGTTATATCTTCTCCATTTGAATCTAATAATTTATATTGAAAATAATTATAAGATAGTGGTTTATTATAATAATCATATTCTCTTTTTTTAGATTTTTGTCTTTCTTCTTTATTATTTTTTTCTTTTTCTTTTTTCTCATTAAGATTTAAAAATAAAGAATTTTTCTCAAATAAAGAGTTCTGATTAATTGGAATATTCTTATTTATAACATTTTTATTAATAAAAATATTCTGAATATTTATATTATTATTATTATTTAAACTATCAATATTTTTATCAAATCTATTTATTAAGTTAAAAGAATTATCCTTATTTATATTATCATTTTTTTCATTAAATAATTTAATTTTTTCTTTAGGAATATAATTTTGATTTAAAAATAAATTATTATCATCAAAAAAATTGCTAGAAAAGAGACTTTGACTTCTTCCAAAAGAATCATTAATAACAATATCATTATCAAAAGAATTTGTAATTGAATTTGATTTAATTAAATTTGGAGAAAAATTAAAAGATTTTCTATAATTTAATTTAGGAAAGGATTCATTATCATCTAACATTTTAATGGTTTTATTTTTAGGTTGAGCTCTTTTACATTCAATCCATTTTCCATATAAAAAATGACAATTACTATAAGACATAATTTTATCAATAGTTTCCTTATTAGAAAATATAATAAAACCAAATCCTCTTGATTTTCCTGTTATTTTATCAGTCATAATAATTCCCTTCTCTATTTCACCAAATTGACTAAAATAACTTATTAATTGTTCTGTAGTTAATGAAGGATGTAAACCTCCAACAAACATTTTTCTTAAATATAAATCTGATGAATTATTTGAATTTGAAATTGAAGTTGAAAATGAATTATTAATTTTATTTTTTGATTTATTTTTCTTTGAGATTTTTTCTTTTGGAATTGCTAATTTACAATCTATTTTTTTTCCATTAATATAATGTGGTTGGGATTCTAATATTTCATTCACTATATTTGATTTTTCTAATGTTATAAAACCGAAACCTCTTGGATGATCTATATACTTTTTTATATTATTTTATTTACTTGTATCTTTGTCTAACATTATTACACAATCTGTTATTGGACAAAATTTTTTTTCAAAATAATTCTTTAAATCATCTAATTTATTTATTTTTATATTTTACTTTCTGTTATGTCTTTTGATATTCCTCCAATAAATATTTTATTACTATTTTATATTTTTTTTTGGTTATATAATATTTTTTTACTTTAGAGAGGTTTTGGACATTCTTTTTTTTTATTTATTTAATTAAAATTTAGGAATTTTCTTAAATTTATTTTTTTTTAAATTAAATCAATATTTAAATTTTTATTAAAACATTTAAAAAAAGTAATAAATTAAATTTTTAAATAAATAAAGACATAAAAAAAAGAAAAAAAAAATACTATAGAAAAACATAAAAAAACAAATCAAAAAAAAAAATCACTCTTTAACAAATTTTTTATATTTTTCGATATTTCTTTGTAATAAATGCTCAATAGGTCCAAGTAATCTTTTAAAACTATTTCTATCAAGAGATAGAATTTTACAAGTATCACTAACAACTTCAATATTAGCATATCTGGGTTCACCTTTAATAAGAGCTCTTTCTCCGAAATATTCTCCAGGAGTATTATATCTTTTAATTTCAACTGCAGCTTTTCCAGCTTCTAAAGATTTTGTAGCAATACATTCTCCTTCTTCTAATAAATAAAAAACATCTCCAGATTCACCTTCTTTAATAATATAATCATTTTTACTATAAATTCCACTTTTAACAGCATCACAAATTTGAGTTAATTCATAATGATCAATAGTAGATAAAATATCTACTTTTTTTAAAAAACTTTCATATTTTTCTCTTTTTCTTTGAGCAGCATCTTTAACTATATTATTAAAAGTTTCTCTATCAAGAACCCATAAAGTACAATCAGTTTTAGCTTTAATTGTAGCAGCTCTTGGTGCATTATATAATAAAGCTAATTCACCAAATGATTCTCCTGGAATATAAGTTTTTAAATATTTTTCTTCTCCATCACTTGTAAAATGTTTTGTACAATCTAAATTACCTTCTTCAACTACATATAAACAATCACCACTTTCTCCTTGTGTTATTACATTTTCTTCTGGTTTATAATGTTTTTCATCCATTGCTCCTATTACAATTTCTAATTCATTTGGTTCTAAATTTGAAAATAAAAATGAATTAACTATTCTTGCTTTTATTTTATTTATTTGTTCTTCTGTTTTTTCTATTACTCGAGGTACGAAATCTTCTTTTTTATTAAATTCACCATATGCTTCTGCTGAAACTGCTGTTCTTTTATTTTTTGCTTTTTGGTTTTGACGTTTTTTTATTTCTTCATCTGCTAATTTATTATCTTCTTCTTCTTCGGAATCTGAATTTGAATTTGAATGTGATTGTTCTTCTTCTTCTTCATTTTTTTCTGAATTTTCTTCATGAACTTCCATTATTGCTGATTCTAATTCTCTATATTTTTTCACCTCGTTTCTTAAATTTTCTAATTCGTTCTTTTCTTCTTTTGTTAATCCTGAGGATGTGTAGCCTCCTTTCTTTTGAAGGTAGTCTATCATGTATAATGGCTATTTTTTTTATAAAAAGTTATTTTATTAAATTTTTTATATTTTACTACGTTTTTTGGTTGGTCTTTCATTAAGTGATATGCTAAACGTTCTAGGATTGGACGGATTTTTTTCTCGATTTGAGTTGAGGATTGGGTTTTGTCTGACATTTTTTTTTTTTTTTTTTGGTTTTATTATATGTTATTTAATATTGGTTATTTTTTTTATTTTTTTATTTTTATTTTTCTGGATTTTTGAAATGCGAAAAAAATATATTTTTTTTAAGGAATTTATAAATAAGAGATTTTTTAATTTCAAATAATGATATTATTTCTTTATTATTGGTATGGTTTTTAATTAAAAAAATATTTTTTTTTGAAAATAATTGTAAAATAAATTTTTTCATTGGAACTATTTCATTTTATTTCAATATTTATCCAAAAGGAAGAAAGGATAATTATTTGATTAATATTATTCTTCCATTTAAAAATCTTCTCAATAATCTAAAAATGAATAATTTAAAGAATTATTGTTTCAAAATTTATTTCATTGGAATATATTTCTTTCAATTTTTTTATTATAAACATAATGATGTATTAACTAATAAAAGAAAAAGGAATTTTTTTGATTTTTTGATAAAAATAACTATCATTTTAATGAGAAAAATATGACTTCATTTTAAAAAAATTTAGACATATAATTAAATTATTTTTTATTTTTTCTTTTTTATTGATTTTTTCTTTTATAGAGAATAAAAATAATTTTATCAGTTATATATATTTCTCTTTATATTTTTATTTTATATTATTTATCATAAATGTTCTAGTCAAAATTATATTTCCTTATATGAACTTAACATTTGTTTCAAAAATCCTTTAATTAATTTAATTATGAAAAGATAAAAAAAGATTAATATATTAAAAAGCGATTATTTTTAAAAATAACTTCATTTAATTTAATCAATAAAAAAATAAATCAAAAACATTCCAAATAAATTTCTTTAAAATATATCATAAACCAATTTCAAAATTAAACAAAAAAAAAAAAAAAAAAATAAAATAAATTCAAAAATTAATAGTTAATAATTAATTAACATGAGTTTAGTAAAATTAATTCATAAAGGATTTGTAATAGAAAGACAATATTTATTTGATCGTTTACCTGAGAAAATATTATTAGTAAGACATGGTCAAAGTGAGGCAAATTTAAATCCAAAAATATATTCAACAACACCAAACAACAAAATAAATTTAACAAAAAAAGGAGAAGAAGAAGCAAGAGAAGTAGCAAAAAATATTCAAAAAATAATAAAACCAAATGAAACTTTAAAATTTTATATTTCATCATATAAAAGAGCACTTCAAACATTTTATGAAATAAGAAATGTATTAAAAAAGAATAATTATAATTTTAATTTTCAAATAGAACCACTTTTAAGAGAACAAGAATTTGGAATGATGGCAAATATTACAAAACAAAAAAGACAAAAAAGAATTTTAGTTGGTAAATATTATTATAGAGGAAATGGAGGTGAAAGTGGAGCTGATGTTAATAGAAGAGTTGAAGAATTTAAAAAAAAATTTTTTGATGAAATTGAATTTGGAAATAAATATTATAAAAATATTATTCTTGTTACTCATGCTTGTTTTGTTAGAGTTTTTGCTTATCATTTTCTTAATTTTTCTATTGATACTTATCATAGATTAGCTAAACCTGATAATTGTGCTGTTTGGGTTTTTAATAAAAATAAAACTTTTTCACCTATGATTGATAAAGCTTATCAAATTCAAAATAAAATTGAATATTATAAATTTTAATATTTATTTTCTTTTTAATTTAATTGTTAAAGTAGTTTTTAATGAAGGGTTTTTTAATATTATTTATATTTTTTATTTTTATTATTCATTTTTTAATATAATATACTTTTTTTTTTCTTTTTTTAAGAAATTGCTTCAATTTTACCATCATTATATTTAATATATATTGTACCATCTGAAAATTTAACTTCAAGTATTTTTTCTTTGTTATAATAATATGTTTCTTTATAATTTGGAATTATTTGTTTTATATCTCCATTTTGATAATTTACTAAAATATATCCATCGGGATAAATTTCTTTTTTTGTTCCATTTGTAAATAAAATTTCTTTTTTTCCTGAATCAAATATTCTTATTATTTTACCATCTTTATCAAATTGTTGTTTTGTTATTATTGGTGTATATTCTTTATTTTCTTTATATTGTTCAGGATATACTAAATCTAATTCTTTCAAATGATTTTTTGTTGATATTACTTTTTTTTTAATATTTATTGATATTTCATCATCTTTTACTATATTATCTATTTCATTTTCTGTTTCTTTATTATTATTTGTTATTTTTTTATTTAATTTTTTTATTTCTTCTGTTGATTTATTTTCTATATCATTTAATATATTCATATTTCCATAAGATTTAATATATTTTTGTAATTCTTGATTTTTTTTTTTTATTAATAATAATTCCCCTTGAAGTTTATTTAATTGAGAATTAAATTTATTTTCTTTTTCTTTAATTTGTTTTTCTAAATTATTTTTTTTATTTGATAATTCATAAAATTCTTCTGGTTTTTCTCTGTTTTGATTTTTATTTTTTAACTCTGATTTATATAATTCTAATTTAAATTTGTTTAATATTGAACGAAGTTCATTTTGTGAATTTCTTTCATTTTCAAATTCTTCTTTTTTCTTTTTTAAATTAAAATCAGAAATTTCTTTTTGTTTTTCTATAATTTGAATCCTTAATTTTTCTTTTTCTTCTTTTAATAAATTTATTTGACTTTTTGTAAGTTCAATTTGATTTTCAATTTCTTTTAATTTTTTTGTTTCATTGGGAGTTAATTTTTCTTTTAAAATCTTTTTTGCTTGATTATATGAATTTTCTTTAGATTGAATTATATAAAATTTATTATTATAATCTTCTCTTAATTTTTCAAAATAATTATTTTTATTAACACTTGAATTTTTAGATAATATATTTTGTAATTGCTGATTTATTTTTTTTTCTTTGTTGAATTCTTCAATTAAATTTATATTATTTTTATTTTTACTTTCAAAGGAATCATCTTTTTCAAAGTTAATTCTATTTTTTTCTTTTTTTAAAGATATGATTTTATTATTATTTGTGTTATTTTTCATTGTTATTATATCGTCTTTTTCAATTATAAAAGGATTTAATGTTAAAGCATGTGACATTGGTTTTGGCGGTTTTTCAATTTTAATTTCTTCATCATTTTCATTATTTTGTTTTGTAATTTCTCTTATTTTAGGTTTATTATTATCATTATTTATTTTTGAATCTGTATTAAATTTAAAATTAATTTTATTTTGATAAATAAAATTTTCTTCGAAAAATTTTTCATCAATTAATTTATTTTCTTTTTTAATTTCACCTTTATTATTTTTTATAAAATCTTCATTAATAGTATTTTCTTCTTTTTTTTCTTCTTTTATTTCTTTTAAATTTTTATTTTCATATAAATCTTCATTTAATTTAATTATTTTATTAATTCTTTGTTCTTCTTTATCATCAAATATAGTTTCTTGTTTATTTAAAATAAAATCAATCTTTCTTTCATTTTCAATTTCTTTTAACTCTTTTTTTAATTGATCATTTCTTTTTTTTCTTTTTTCTTCATTTTCTTTTCTTTTACTAGTCCCAGTTAAATATTCTTCTAATCTATCATCAAAATTAATTTTAGAAAATTTAGCAGCACTAGAGATAACTTCAGAAAAAGTTTTATATTTCATATTTAATAATATAATAAAATTTACCTAAAAAATTTACAAAATGATTACAAAAAAAAAAATAAACTACATTTCAAATCTATATTATATTACAACATTCACAATGAACTTTTTTATAATTTAATTCACTCATATCACAATTATATTTTTTCCAACTTTCTACAGGAATCACATCAATATTATCATCTATTCTAACATATTTTCTTCGTTCTTTTCTTTTTATATTTTCATTTTTACTATTTTTAGTCCTTTGTTTTAAATTATTTTTTCCATTTATATTATTTCCATATTCTTTGTTATTTATTTTTGATATTTGATTTTTACTTTTTTTATTAGTTGAAGTATTTGTTTCTATTAATTTTTTTTTTGAATTATCTTCAATATTTAATTCGATATTATTTAATGATATTTCTTCATTTTCATTTTGAGGGTTAATTAATTTTTTTTTAGAGATTTTTTTTATTATATTTGTTCCAGTGAAAGTTCCATTTTGACTTAGTATTCCTGAAGTCATATATTTTTTTTATATTTATTTATTATATTTGTATTAAAATATGCTTTTGACAATTTAAATGAGATAATTATTATAATTAAATTAATATAAAATAAATTAATAGAATTCTTTATTTATAAATTAAAGTAATTTTTATAAAAAATTAAATATTAAAAAATTTAAAACTCTTAAATACATTATATATAAATTTAATAATGATCATAATTATTATTAATAAAATTATTATAATTCTGGCAATTAAAATTTAAACTATTATTTTGAGTATTATTATAACTTTTACTTTTCCTCTTATTTTCTTTATTACTAATATAGTATTTTTCATTATCAAAATTTTCCCTAAATTTTTCTCTAAAAAAATATCCAGTTTCTCTCTTTGCTCTATCTTCATATAACTGAACTCTTTTTAAAACATTACATCTTAAAATACTTGATTTTAAATCATTTTCATTATCATATTTCATTTGTAATATATCTCTTATAATATTCATAACTTCTTTTTCTTCTTGTTCTTCATTTTTTTCTTCATCTATTAATTGTTTATCTAAAGCAACTGATTGTTGAGCAACCATAGAAAATTCTTTCATAGTTCTTATTTTAAATAATTTTCTTTCATATAAACTATCCATAACATATTTTTTATTTAATCTATTATCATCATATATCATTTTATTTATTATTTCTTTTAAAATTTTCCTACCATCATCATCTAAAATTGCGAAAACTTTTTTTGCATTTTCTATTGCTATTTCATGTTCATCCATTAATATTTCATTATTTTTATTTTTTGATTTTATTAATCTCAATTCTTCCTTCATTTTATTTATATATAAATTACTTTCTTCTTTTTTTTTCTTTTCAAAATCATGACTTTTTGCTCTTACTTTTCTTTTTTCATTATTATATTTATTATCATCTTTACAATCTTTTTCAAATAATTTAGATTCTTTTTTTGCTTTATCTTCAATATTATTAATATTTAATATGACATTATCTATTAACTTTTTATTATATATTTTATTATATTTTAAAAAATTATTTCTACTTGTTGAATGAAAAGAAGAAAAAGGTTTTATCTTTGAAATATTATTATTTTTATTAATAGAATTAACTGAATTATTTATTGTTGAATTTAATGTTGTTGAAACTTGTGTATTTAAACTTTTATTTTTATTATGAGAACAATGTTTATTATCTTTATTTAATAAATTTATATTTACTGATTTATTAATTTTATTATAATATATTTTTGTTGGATTTCCATTCATTGAATTAAAACTATTCAATGAGGTTTCTTTATTCCTTTTTTTTAAATTTATATTATTAATATCCAAATATTTACTTTGAATTTTTGAATAATTTTTTGCATCATTTCTATAAAATGATAATCCTTCTGTATTCACTGGATTTTCAAAACGCTTAACTAAAGTATATTTTTTACTTTGTTCATTTCTTACAATTTCAGCTTTTAATAAATCTAATTTTTTCTTTTTTTTTAATCTTTCATAATATTTAAATAATTTATTCACTTTTTTTCTACTTTTTTTATCTAAATGTTTTTTTAAATCAAAACCAAAACTTTCATTTAATTTTTCTTCATTAATATTATCATTATTATTTTGAATATTACCTTCACTTTTAATTCTTCTTTTTTTATTTTGATCTTCTTTTAAATAATCAGGAACATATAAATCTCTTTCTAAAAAATCTTCACTTTCATAAGAATCTATAATATGATTAGAATTTCTAATAGAATTTTTTAATAAAACAGTAGTATTTAATCCTTTTTTACTTAAATAATTAATAGATTTATAATCAATATTTTGTGTTGAGTTTAACATTGCTTTACAAATTTTATTCATTGAAACTACTAAATCACTCATATTTTTTGTTGCTTTTAAAGATAAAGTATTAAATCTATTTATTTTTTTCTTATGAATATTACTTTTTAAACTTAATATTGATGGTGGATGACCTTTTAAATCCTTTACTTTCATTTATATTTTTTTTTGATAATATAAATTAAAAAATAATAAATATGATTAAAGAATTATTAGCTCAAGTTGATGATGGTGATATAAATAATAAAGGTTCTAGAAATAATACTATTGCTTCTAATAAAAGAATATATTCAAAAAAGAAAAATTTTCAATTAAGTACTTTAGATATTAAAAATTTAAATGATAATAAATTTACAAAAAGACCTAAATCTTCTCATTATGCTTCTCATAAAATTTTATATACCTCTTTTTCGAAAGAAAAAGATAATAATTCTTTTTCAACTCAAAATAATTTAAATAGAAATAAAAGAAAATATTCTTCAAAGAGTTTTAATCCAATCAATTATAAAAGAGGAAATTATAAAAATTCAAATAAAGAAATTTATTCAAATTTTATAAAAAATTTAGATAAAAATTTATATACACTTTTTGAGAAAAAAATGATTCTTTTAAAAGATATTAATAGTTTAAGAAGATATAAAGATTACTTAATCCAATTAAATGAACAAAATAATGAAAAAAAAAAACAAATTAATTTAATTGAAAATGATATTGCAAAGTATAAGAATATAATTCAAACTAGTCAAAAAAATTATATAGATTTAAGTTTTGAATATACTAATTTAAAATCAAATTATGAAAGAATTAAACATATAATAAATCAATTTGAAAAGAAAAAATAGAAAAAATTGAAAAAATTGAAAAATCATTTTAAAAAAAATACTCTAATTAATAATTTATTTATAATTAAAATAAAATATATTATTTATTTCAATTAAATATTTTATCCAAGAAAAAAAATCAAAATTACAACATAACTATAATATAAAAATATAATATTTTAAAAACCAAAATAAATAAATAAAAATTAAAAAAATTAAATGTTAAACAATTTTGATTTAATAAAAAGTTGTTTTGGTCCTGATGATGACGACAGTGAGAAATTTGAAATAAAGAACAAAAAACAAAGAAAAATATCATATAATCCAAATGCAAAGAATACAAAAAGAAAAAATAATAAAAAAAAATATAATTTTGAAAAAGGTTACAATTCAGAAGGAACTCAAAGAAATATAAAAAGTCCAATATTAAAAAATGAGAAAAAATTATCAATAGATTATACAAAATATAAAGTAGAAAAAAAGAAGGATTATGATATAGAATATGATTATGGAAATGTAGAATATAAATTAAAATTATGTGATGTTGATATAAATAGAATAGAAGAATTAACAACACAAATGAAATTTAGATTAGAAGAAGGAGGAGGAGAATGTTATTATGAAATAGGAGTTGAAGATAATGGAAATCCTTTAGGAATATCAAAAGAAGAATTAGAAATATCAGTTAATGTAATTTATACTATTGCAAATAATTTAAATTCTAATGTTAAAATTTGTAAATTAATTCAAGGACAATGTGGTTTAATTGCTGAATTATATATTAAAAAAGAAGAAGAAGTTTTAAGAGATAAATTAGAAATTAAAATTGGATTATTAGGAGAAGAAAGTTCTGGAAAAAGTACTTTAATTGGAGTTTTAGTTTCAAATTTATTAGATAATGGAAAAGGTTTAGCAAGGACAAATGTATTTAGACATAAACATGAAATTTTTAGTGGAAAAACTAGTTCAATTTCTCATCAAATTTTAGGTTTTGATGAAAATGGTGAATTAACAAATTATAATAATTTAGAAAAACCTTCTTGGTCTCAAATTGTACATAAATCTTATAAAATTATTAATTTTTATGATGTTGCTGGAACTAAAGTTAATTTTAAAAAAACTACAACAAGTACTTTAAGTAATGATTATTTAGATTATTTATTATTAGTTATTTCTGCTTCTGATGGTATTACTAATAGAACTATTGAATTTTTGTATTTTGCTTTTAATATGAAATTACCTATTATTACTGTTTTTACTAAAATTGATTTACTTAATGAAAAACAAATTAAAAATTTAATTTCACAATATAAATCTACTGTTATGAAATTAAAAATTGGCTTAGTTCCTATTATTATGAAAAATAATGATGATATTGTTTTATTTTCTAGAAATATTCAAGAAAAAAATATTATGTTAACTTTTTTAGTTTCTAATTTAAAATGGGAAGAACTAAATTTATTTAAAAGTTTTTTAAGTACTTTACCAGTAAATAATAAATTAGAAGATGAATTAAAACAAATTGAAATGGAAAAAATGGAATTTGATATTCATGAAACAATAAATGATAATAATAAAATAATATTAATAGGTATTGTAAATAAAGGAAAAGTAAAAGCAAAAACAAAATGTTTTTTAGGACCAGATCAAGAAGGTAATTTTAAAATAGTAGAAATAGAGAATATACATTGTAAAAAAATAGATGTAAAATATACTTATAAAGGACAATATTGTTCAATTGTAATTAAAAATCAAAATAATATATTAAAAGATGAAATTAAAAAAGGAATGGTTCTTTTAGATATTAATTCTCATCCTGTTAGTTCAAAAATATTTGAAATTGAATTATGGACAATTGATGGAACTAGAAGAGTTATTAAAAGTACTTATCAACCTGTTTTAAATATTAAACATATTAGACAGGGTGTTAAAATAAAAAAATTTAATGATATTTTCCTATTTTATAATAATTCGTCTCAAGAAAATGAATTAGAACTTTTTTTAAAAGATGATAAAATTAATTTGAATAATGTTAAAGGTGAAGTTGAAAAAATCCAAAATAAAAAAAAAGAAAATAATAAATTAAGTGGTATTAAAGAAAAATATATTATTGGACAAGAAGATAATGATGAATTTATTATAAGTTCAACTACTAAAACTAGATTAATTGTTGAATTTATGTTTAATCCTGAATATATTAATGTTGGAAGTAATGTTATTATTTTTGATCAATCTTTAAAAGCTTTTGGTGTAATAACAAAAATATTTAAATAATTGAATAATAATTAAAGTAATAAAAGGATAATTAAGGGCTTTTACCAAAAAATATTATAATTTAATTAAAATATTAATTAAATTATAAATTTAATTTGATTACAATAAATTAGTATTTAAAATTTTTATCAAAGAATAATCTGGAAAAAATTTATTATATTTAAAAATGTCATATTTAAATAAAAAATTTTATTATTGTTTTAGTTAATGTTTTAAAATATAGAAATTATTTGTATATATATTACATCTTTTTTTTGAAAATATCTAAATTTACATTTAAAATAAAAAAATAATTTAAATTTTTTGTGTTAAATTTTACTATTATAATTGACTTGATTAAATATAATATTTAATGAAATCATTAATAATATTTCTAAATCATTATAGTTACTTTATTCTTTAAAGAATGTTAAACAAAAAATAGAACTTATTATTCTTATTAAATTATTATTTTATTAATATTTAAAAATGAATTTAAAAAAAAGAACAAAAAATTATTTTTATTTATGGATTAAAAGATTATTGTATTTTTTTAACAATTGAAAATATAATTATATTCTAAATTATAATTCTTTTTACTAAAATAATACTCAATGTTAATTTTAATTCTTTCTATTTAATTTAATAATAAAAGGTATCTTATATATAATTAAACTAAACAAATTACTTGATTATTTAAATTTATTTCTTTAATAATATTTTCAATTCGATAATTTCTATAATTAACTTTTATATTTATTAATTATTTATTTATAGATTTTTATTTAATATTTTGAAATTAATAAATGGAAAACGAAATTAAATGGAAAAAAATAGAACAACAAAAAATATGTGATTTTTCAATTAAAAATTCTCCAAATGCACAATTATTTGCATTATCTAAAAATGCTAAAAAAAGTTCAAAAAAAGTTTTGGAAGAATATAATAAAAGATTATCTTTATCATTTCAAGAATTAGATAATAAAAACACAGAAGTTAATAATTATAAATTAATTTTAGAAGGGATGAGACAATCATTTAATGAACTTCAAGAAAAATACGAGAAAGAAAGAAATTCAAAAAATTTTGATCATGAAATTTCAAAAGAAATAGAAATTCAAATTTATAAAATTGAAGATAAGGAAAAAGTCAAATTAAAGAATGATAATAAAATATTAAATGAAAATATTATAGAAATTAAAAATGAAAAAATTAAGTTAGAAAATGAAATAAATATCTTAAAAGAAAATATTCAAAATATGGAAAATCAATTAAAAAATTATAGGGCGTTTGCAGAAAAATCAGAAAATCAATATAAGGACACAATAAATTTAAAAGAAACAAAAATAACAGAATTATTAAGTGAAAATAGTAAAGTTAAAGAACTTAAAAAACAAATTGAACAATTTAATGAATTAAAAAAAGAAAATGAATATTTAAATTATATTAATCAAAATTCTTTTAATTATATGAACATTATTCATGAATTAAATAAAAACTTTGAAATGTATTCAAATATTTTTAAAAATGATTTTTATATAAAAAATATTTATAATTTTTGTTTTTATGATATTATTTTTAGAATTAAAAATGAAGAAATTAATGAATTAACTAAAGATATTTTTAATAATAATATTTTATTAAAAACAAATATTGCTAAAATTGACACAATTAATCATTCAAATTCAAAAATTATAAATTATGAAAAAAATTTATTATCAGAAATTGAAACAATAATTTTCAATTGTAAACAATTTATTAAAGAATATAAAAGTTCTCTTTCCTTCCAGTTTTCTAATCTTTCTGATTTTTATTCTGTTTCTGAAAATAAATTAAAAATAAATTTAAAATTAATTTCAGATTTAAAAAGTTTATTTCTAATTTCAATTATAAATTACAATATTAAAGAGATAAATTCAATTGAATTGTATGGAGATATTTTATATGATAAAGATGGAAAATGTACTTATATTTTTGATTTAATTGTTAATATAGTTTTAAAATATAAATCTCAAATAAATAAATTATATTTGAAGGATATTTCAAAAATCAAAAACTCATTTATAAATTGTATTAACCTTATGATTGATTATTTTGAAGAATGTAAAGAAATATATATCAATAATTCAAATTTAGATGATTCTTTATTACAAAATATTCATTTTAGGACAGATAAATTTATTTATGATATAATAGATTTATCAAATAATAAAATAAATAAATATTCATCTTTAAATAACATTCAAGTAAAACAATTAATTCTTTCAAAAAATAAAATTAAATTTAAAGATGCATTAAAAACAGAATTAACTTATTTAGATATAAGTGAAAATCCAACAACTATAAAAGATCTTAATTCTTGTTTATTTGGAGATAATTTATTTAAAATAAATCTTTCTGGGACTAAAATAAAAGATATTCATGAATGTAAAATTTTAACAAATTTTATTAATTCTTTAAATAAACTTGAATTCTTATATTTAAATAATTCAAAAATTACTTTTGAAATTTTACATGAATTTTTAAATAATTTAAATTTAAATCAAATTGAAGAAATTTATTTAAGTTATAATCAATTTGGAGATAATGGAATGAAAAGTATATGTGATTTTATAAATAAAAATGAAAATATTAAAAAAATTGAATTAAAAAATTGTCAAATCACAATTAAAGGTTTAAAAGAATTAAAAAATATTAAAAAAAAAAAATCAATTAAAGAAATAGATTTATCCGAAAATTCATTGGAAATATTTTTAGCATTAGATATCATTAAGGATATTGAAGGAATAGCTTTTAATTTATAAATTTATCAATTCAATAATAATTACATTTTATAAATAAAATTTTATAAATATATATAAATGATGTTAATTTATGATTTTGATTAATAAATTAATTGCTTCATATTTTTTTATCAAAATAATTAAATAATAAAAATCTAATTTTTATATCTAATTCAAGATTGTAGAATTTTAAAATACAATTATTTTTCTAAAAGAGCTAAATAATTTAATTACTATAAATAAAAAAAATAAATATCTTTTAGATGGAAATTATGATGACCTTTTCAAAAATATTATATATTCTGAAAAAAAGAAAAAAGAAATTATTCAAAAAATAATCAACTTTAAAATTATTATGAGAGCATTTTTATGATATAAAAAATATATGTAAATATTGATATATGTTTTCTTAAACAAATATTTTATTATTTAAAAAAAATAAATAAACTTTATCAAAATATTTATAAATTTTAATTAATCAATTTGCATATTTTTATTTAACTTCCCATTTTCATTTTTTAAATTAAAATTCAACTCCTTATTAATTTCTTCCCCGATTAAATGATGATAAATTTTATCATTTAACTTTTTTAATTTTTCTCTTTCCTGAATATTTAAATCATTTTTATATCTTTGAACAAATAATAAAAAGCATTGATGAAATAAAACAGGAATTTCTCCTTTATAATTTTGATAATCACAGAAAAAATTGACAAAATTTTCTTTAACTTCAAAGGGAATAGCATATTTTTTCATTAATAATATTTTAATAAAATATAAAGCACCAGAAGAAATTCCATTTTTACCATTTTTACAATATTGCATTAATTTAACTAAAGTAGCAGAAGCATGATTAACTGGAATAGAACATTTTCTTAAAATAGAACCAATAATAGCAGCTTCTTTAAAATTTAAATTTTGACTTATTGGTAAAATAATTCCTTTAAAAAAAGCACTTGGTTTAAATAAACTTCTTTTTAAACTATTATAATAATGTATATTTAATTTTTTATTTTTTCTAATATCATTTCTTAATGCAGGTAATAAATATTTTTCATAAAAAATATAAGATATCATAACTTCTGAACTTGAAAATTGTTTTGTTGCTTCATACATTGCTTGAGGACTCCAATTATATGGTTCTGTTATATTTATTAATTCTTCCCAATTTTCTGTTGATGTTAATATATTAAATGCTTTTGGTAATTGTCCTGAAGTATAATTTTTTAATATTTCTCCTACTAATTTATATGCTGTTACTACTTTTGGATCTATATTTTTTTCATTTATTGAATTCATTTTTTCTAATATTTCTCTTTGATTTATTATTGGAACTTTTTCTTCTTGAAAATCCCAATCTAATATATTCTTTTCTTCTTCTTTTATATTTGAACTTATGTAATATCCGTTTGAATCAAATAAATTTTTCTCTGTTTCTATTAATTCTATTTCATCTTCTTCTTTTTGAATTTGAGTTTTTGATTTTTCTAGTTTTTCTTTTAGTTTTTTTTCCTTTTTTCTATTTATTCTTCCGTTTTTAAATTTCCAATGTTCGTGAATTTCTTTTTTTTTTGGATTTCTTCTTTTTTCTTTTTTTTTATTTATATTTTTCTTTGCCATCTAAGCAAATAGATAAAAATTAATTTAATTACTTAATTAAATATAAAAATATATAAATTAAATAATCTATAAATATTACATTTAAAATCAAATAATATTATTTACAATTTATATTTGATAAAAATCACTCTAATTAAAATAAATATAAAATTAATTTTTTTTTATTATTTAGGATTATTATTTAAAATTCCAAAAGCTTGAGTTAAAATAGAATCTCCTCTATTATTAATATTATAATTAACATTAAAAGCATAACTTTCAAAAAATCTTTCTTTTTTCATTAAAGCATTAAAATAAAAATCAGGTTCAATACATCTTGCACTTTTAGTTCCAGTTTTTAAACCCATTTGATTTGATATATTATATATTGCATTTATTTTTTTTTCATTTCCTTCTATTATAGAAATAATTAAATTTTTTTCTAAAGTATCATTTAACATATTCTTTATTCCTGGTCTTTGATATTTATATATATCTGAAGCAAAATAATCTAAATATTTATATAGTTCATAATTTAATATAGATTCAATTGAAAATATTTTTCTTAATATTTCTTCTTCATTATTAAAATAATAATCAAAAACTGCTAAAACACTTTTTATCATTTTTTTTTCAAACATTTCTAAAAGAGAAGATAAACCTTGAATATTATATTCTTTAACAAAAGTTATTATATGAAAAATAACATGATTAATTTCTTTAATTTTTATTTTTCCATCATTTGAACTTGTTGCAATATAATTATTATATATTCCTAATATTTTTGTTTGAAAATGTTTTTTTGGTTCCATTATATTATTCGAAGTCTCTTTTGAAATTTGTGATATTTTAATATGATAATGATTACTTTCTTCAGATAAATTATAAATTTTATAAGGAAAACCATTTTTTTCATTTAATAAAACAAAATAAAATCCATATTCTGTTACATAAACAAATATAAAATTTTCATAAATTAGACCATCTAAAACTTTATCATAATAAGTTTCAATTTTTAAATAATTTGATTTTTCATCATTTAAATAATAAGAAACATATTTATCATTATAGCAAATTACCATATAAGATAAATCTTCTGAATTATATATATTTAAAGGTTCTTGTTCTATTTCTAAACCTAATTTTCCTTTATATTCCCAATCATGAAAAATAATTTTAACTTTATTTGACATAAAATATGTATAATCTGTTAATAAAGCTTTTTTTAAACTTCTATCTTTTTGAGTAGAATTAATAAAAACTCCTATAAAAGGACCTCCTAATAATTTATGTGAAGGTAAATTTTTTTCTTCATATAATAATTTAGTTGAATCTTTTATTATTTTAATTACATTTAATTCAAAAGATGAATTAGATTGATTTACATTATTAGATTTTAAAAAGGAAACTGATCCTTTTTTTGTTATTGCATATGTATTTTTATAGGGACACCATACTAAAGAAATTGCATTATCAGATTTTATTTCTTTAAATGATAAACGGAAATGTTCATTAACATGAATTCTAAAAATTTTATAAGTATTATTACAACTATCTAAAATACTCATAAATTTATTATTATAAGAAATTCCTATTTCAAATCTATTATTTAAATTTTCGTTAAAATCATAATATAAACTATCTGTTTTCATTTCATAAGGTTTTTCATATTTAAATAATTTTGATGATTTTTCTTTTTTAAATAAATTTTGGAAAATTTTATTTTCAAAAAAAGAATAAAAATAAAGAGAATCTTTATCACTAATTTCATTTAATTGAATAATAGGAATAACAGAAGCTTTAAACGAAGAATCAATTTTATAAATTATTATTCCTCTACTTGTAGCAATTACTAAAAATTCATTTATATTTAATAAATATTTAATATCATATATTATTGTTTCTTTCTGATTAATACCATCAGAAATTACATTTTCAATATTGAAAGAATAAGAAAAATATAAATTATTATTCTTAGAATCAATTTTATATTTTTTATTTTCTGTACAATTTCTTAAATTTAAAACTTTGATAAAACTACTTTTCCCATAAACTATAATTGAATTTTTATTAAATATTGGACTTAAATTTAAAGTAGCTCCTTTAATTTTTACATCTTTAACAAATTCAAAATTGGGAATTTTAAAACCATTATTTAAATCATTTAAATCATTAATATTAATTTGTTCTTTACTAACAGTTAAAATTTTATTTATTTCAGGACTAAAATCAATATAATTCACTTTAGAATCATGATCAAATAAATTATTATCTCTTGGATATTCAAAAGTTTCAATATTTTTTTTAATATCAATTTTAAATATTGTTCCTGTTTTATTAGCACAAATTAAAAAATTATTTCCTTTTTTATCAGTAATAATTGAAAAATTTATACAAGGTTTTCCATTTAAAATTTTATTAGGTAAATCACTTTCTAATATCCAATCTTTTAAATTCCATTTATGTAAACTTCCATCTTCTGTTAATATAATTGCATATTTATATGAATATATTTCACATTTAATAAAATCTTTATCATTTATTGTTCTTTTATGAATCATTCTTATAAAATTTTGAAGCATATATGAATAGAAAAATATATATTTATTTGTTGTTATTATTATTATATAAGGTATTAAAGTTATTGGAATTCCTTTTATTCTTAAATTTTCTGTTAAATCATTATAATTTTCTATTTTTAATTTTTCTGAATTAAAAAATTGAATGCTATTAATTTTAACTTCTTCTGAAAAATAATATTGAAGAGAAAATGCTCTTATTGGACTTTTTTTATTTATATCAAAAATAATAATATTATTATCTTTATCGGCATATAAAATAAAAGGAAGTGTTCTATGAACATCTAAAAGTTTTATTTTTCTATTTGATTTTAAAAATAAATGAAAAGTAAAAGGTTCAATAAATAAATTATTTTCACTCATATTTCAATTTATACCTATTTAATTATAAATAAAAAAAAAAAACAAAAAATAATAATTAAATGAAAAAAAAAAAAAAAAAAATAATATCTTAAAATGAAGAAAGCAAAATTTATATTAGTAGGAAAAGGAAAAGTAGGAAAAACAAGTTTATTAACTCAATTTGATCAATCAGTATTTTATACAGAATATCAAATGACAACAGCACCAGATAAAGTAATAAAAAAATTAAAAATAAAAGGAGAAGAAATAACATTAGATATATGGGATACAGCAGGACAAGAAGTATTTGCACAATCAAATAAATTATTTATGAAAAAAACAAATATAGCATTAATAGTATATGATATAACAAATAGAGATTCTTTTAAAGAATTAAATGAATGGCATCAAAAAGTTTGTGATTGTGTTAAAGGAGAAAATGTTATTTTTGGAATTGCTGCTAATAAAAGTGATTTATTTGAAAAAAAAGAAGTTCAAGTTAATGAAGGAAAAGAATTTGCTAATAAAATTAATGCTCTATTTTTTGAAACAAGTGCTAGAGATAATGAAAGTGTTAAAAAAGCTTTTGAGGGATTAACTGAAGCTTATTTAAACAAATTAAAAGAAGATAATGAGCAAACTAAAGAAGAAAAACAAGAAGAAAATATTATAATTGATGAAAATACACAAAAACAAAAAAATTTGGAAAATGCTCAAAAAAAATCTTGTTGTGGAGGAAAGAAAAATGTTAAGAATAATAAACAAAATATTCAAAACGAGAATAATGATAAAATTGAAAATAATCATTAAAATGAAAAAAATTCAAAAAATGATAATTATGAAAATTTGATGGTATGTATAAATAGATAAAAAATAAATTATTTATTAATTTTTTTATTCAATAATAAAATATTTTTATAATATATTTAAAAAAAATTTAAAATTTTTAAAAAAACAAAAATTAGAAAAAATATAAAAAAAATGTTAAAAAAAAAAGCAAAATTGGATTTAAAAATAATAATAGTAGGAAAATTTAATACAGGAAAGACATCATTTTGTAGAATGTGGTTAAAAAATGAATTTCCAGATGAATATAAAGCAACAATAAATACAGATTTTAGTTATAAAATGAAAGAATATAAAGGAAATAATTATAAAACTCAAATATGGGATATTGGAGGACAAGATAGATATATTGGAATGATAAAAGTTTTATCAAAAAATTCTCATGGATGTATTATTTTTTCAGATATTACAGATAAAAGATCTTTAGATGAGTAAATTATAAATTTTATTTTAATAAATTTATTTTTAAAATAGAAGCTTAAAATGGAAAAAAGCAATTGATGAAAATGCAAGATTCAAAGATAATAGTTTATTACCTTGTGTTTTAGTACAAAATAAAATTGATTTAGTTGATGAAAATGAAGTTAAAGATGATCAAAGTTTTATTGATTTTTCAAATAAAAATAATTTTATTAAATGCTTTAGAACAAGTGTTAAAAAAAATATTAATGTTAATGAAACTATGGATTTTCTTATTGGATATATTGTTGATAAATTAGAAGAAATTAAAGAAAAAAATAATGAAGTTGTTCAAGAAGAACCTAAACAAATTATTTTAACTGCAAAAAATGAAGAAGTTGTTAAAGATGCAATGAAAAAATTAGGAGAATCAAATTGTTGTACTAATATTAAGAATTTTGATTTAGATAATAATAATAATAATAATTCTAATGAAAAAACTAATAATAATTCATATTCAACTACTGTAAATAGTGAAGAAGAAAAAAAAGAAAATGAATAAATTTATACATTTAAAATTGAAATTTAAATGATATAAAATTAATAAGAGATATGTTTATTAATTTTAATTTGAAAAATTAAAAAGAAATAATTAGGTATTATTTAAATTTATTTATTATGAAAATTATTTTTTTTTTGAATAAAATAAAATTAAATAAAATGTCATTATATTTGACAAATGTTGATATAATTGGAAATAAACAAGAAAATGAAGAAAATAAAAGTTCTCGAACTAAAATTGATTTAGAAGAAATAAAAATTAAAACTGAATCAGAAAAATTAAATGTCAATGAAGAAAATATAAAAAAAACACCAAAAAAGAAAAAAAGTAAAAAACCTATTATAATGACAGAAAAAAATGAATTAAAATTAAACAATGAAATTCAATATGATTATTTTACATTTTTGGTTGAAAAAAATATTAAATATGCAAATATGGATAAAATAGAAGAATTTTATATAAATGAAATAAATAAAAAAAATAAAATATATAATGATAATAAACATATTATTCAAAAAAAAAAAAATGAAATAAAAGATTTTATAGAAAACACTCAAAAATTAATTGTTAATAATTATACAATTTATGTTGATTCTACTGAATTTCATGATAAATTTATTAATTTTTTAAAAGAAAAAGCTAAAATTAAAGAAAATGACTTAATTATATATAATCATATGAAAAAGAGATTAAATGAGTCAATATATAAATTAGTAAAAAAAATACAAAATGAATTAGAATTTGAAGAAAAAATTGAAAATCAATTTTCTCAATATCAAATTATACAAAATCATGCTTTTTTTCAATTAAAAGCAGAAGAAAAAAAATTAAAAAGAATTAAATATATTAATCAAAAAAGAGAAGAAGAACAAAAAAAAGAATTAGAGAATAAAATTGAAGAATTTAATAATTTAGAAAATAATTTAAATGATTTTAAACAAGGAGAAGAAGAATATGAAAAGCATTTAAGAAAATTAATAATTCAAATTAAAAAAAACAAAGAAAAAATAAAAGTCACAAAAGATTATAATATAAGAATTTTTGGTGAAAATAAAGTGAATATTAAAGAATATTATCAAAACAAATTAAAATTAGAAAATATTTTTAGTTGTTTAAAAGTCAAAAATTTAAAATCCGTTATTTCAAATTATAATAATATTTATGAACAATTAAGAAAATTACATCAAAATTTTTCTTTTTTAAATAGTGAAATTACAGATTTAAATATTGAATATTCAAATTTAGAAAGGGAATTAATTGATATTAAAAATAAAATAAATCTCAAAGAAAAAAAATTAGAAGATTATAAAGATAAATTTGAAGAAGAAAAATCAAAAAAAATAAAAAAATCTTTATTATTAGTTAAACAACAACAAAAAAATTTAAAAAATTTAATAGGAGAAAAATATATATTACTAAACAAAATATCAAATTTCATATTTAATGAAATTAAAAATTTATCCAAAAATATACCAAGAATTAAATCAGTTGTATCAAAAGACGTTCAGAATTTTGTTTTAAAAGAAAATGATTTTACGATTAATTTAGATAATATTAATTTAAAAAATTATTTCAAAAAAATTTCTCATTTTTTTTTTCAATTATCAAATTCAATTGCTTTCATTCTACTTTCATCTTATTCTTTTGGAATAAATACTCATTCAATTTCTCAGCCACCATTTCATATAATGAATGTAAGAAAAAAAAGTATTTTAATAAGGGGAAAATCAATTAGTAATATCACAAAGTTATATGAAAAAAATTTTCTAAATAAAGAAAAAAAAGAAAATAAGAAAAAAGAAATGATTATAAAAAAAAATAAGTCACAGATTAATTTAATTATCCCAAGACAAAATATCACAGAAAATGAAATGTTTCAAAATTTTATTCAATTTTTGAAAAAAAAAGATAAAAGTTTTAAATTTAAATCTAAATATTATCCGAATTTAAAAAAAGAATTAAGCACTGATATGGACACTAAAGAATATTTTCTAGAGAAAAATTATTATAAATTAAATTCTTTCATTAGTAAATATGAAAATGAATTGGTTGAAAAAATAAATAAAAATGAAAATAAAAATAATCAAAATAAAACTCAAAAAAAAATAAATAATTTCAAAAATCAAAAAAAGAAAAATAAATCAGAAAATGTATTTCAATCTTTTCCCTATTTATTAGATAATAATATGGAAATTGATACAGAAGAAAATGAAATAATAAGAGAAAAACATGTCTCAAAACTTGAAAAAAAAACTTCTCTTTCATTGAATAAAATTCATAATACAGATAAAAAAAATATATTGTTTAGAATAGATGATTTAAGAAATTTAAATTCTTCATTTTTTAAAAGAATTATTGGGGGAAAAAATAAGATTGAAAATAATTTAACTTATGATATAGAATTACAAGCAAAATATAACGAATATTTAAAAAACGAAAAAAAAAAGAAAGAAAGTAAAAAAATACAATTTGAAAATGGAAGAAGTTCAAAACATAATTTTACAGTAAAGATGCCTCAAACTTTGAATAATGAGAAATTATTTGATATAAAAAAGAAAATATCAAGATGTGAAAGTATGATGTTACCTGGTTTAAGCAAAACTCTTTTTAATTATAATAATAATAAAAATGATAATAATAATTCTCAAAATAATAATAATACTGAAAATAATTCAAAGACTTTGAGTCCAATTAATAAACATAATTTTAAAACTTTTAAACATTCGAATTCAGAAATTATATTTGATGATAATAATAATAATAATAATAATAATAATAATAATAATAATAATAATAATAATAATAATAATAATAATAATAATAATAATAATAATAATAATAATAATAATAATAATAATAATAAAAGAAAATTGTTTCATTT
>JAJJKW010000031.1:0-43897 GCA_023805745.1 Isotricha sp. YL-2021b | reverse complement strand
CCCAATCCCCAATCCCCAATCCCCAATCCCCATATCTTCAGAACCTTTTTTTATTTCCCAATAATTTATTTTTTAAATTATTAAATCCTTATTTCTTGAGCTAAATATAATTTAGACAAAAACAAAAAAATAAATAATTAAAAGATGAAAATTTCTTTAAAAAAATATAATTTATTAATTAAAAAAAAGAAAATTTAAATAATCAACAAAAGAATAAATAAAATTTAAACTACTTTACTTAATCAATTAACTAACTATACAAAAATAATTAAATTCATTTTTATAATATCATAACTTTAAATTTCAACAACTACATAAATCTTTACTGTCCAACAATAAAGAAATAAATCATATTTAAAACAGTCAAAGTAATAATACAAGAAAAATTTTGTAACATAATTAAATAACCATATTCTTCAAAGAAATAACCAGACATATTTACAAGAACAGAAAAAGTAGTAGAAGAAGGAAGACACCAAGGAAAGAATAAAATTAATCTAAAAACAGTACTACTTTCACATTCTTTTTTATATAATTTTTTCCATAAAAAAACAGCTAAAATTCCTAAAAAAGGTATAATTAAAAATCTCAAAACAAAAATTAATATAAAATGTATTTTAGTAATTAACATTGGTTTTTTATTTTTTTTTTCTTCTTCTGATTTTGGCATACAAGCAACTCCAATAACTAAAAATAAAAAAGGAGTTAAAACTTTTTGAAATAAATTTAATCCATCCATTAAATTAGAAAAATAAATATTTCCTCCCCAAATTAATTCTCTTAATTTACTTACTCCAAAAAGAATTCCAAATGAAAATCCTATTGTTGGAGGAGAAATTAAACTTTTTAAAATTAACATTGTATGAACATGAACATCTGATTTTTCTCCTTTAAAATTAGGGTAAATTTCTTTTATTTTATTTTCCCATTCTTCATATTTTTTATCAATATATTTTTCATCAGAAGGAGAAATTTTTAAAGTATAGTCTGTAGGATATTTTATAATATCTTGATTTAAATCTTTATTTATTTTTTTTTTTAATTCATATAATTCATTCATTTTATGAGAATCTCTTTTTTCAATATTTTCTTCACAAATATCTAAAGCTTTACAATAATATTCATAAGTAATATTATTTATTTTTCCAAAAGAATTTATACAACCAAAATTATCAGGTAATATATTTTCTTTAGAAAAATTATCATAAATTTCATTAATAGAATTTTTTTTATCATTTTGAAAAAAATGATTAAACCAACTAATAATAGTAAAATTTTTTCCATTATGAACATCTTTAATAAATTCATGCCAAATAAAACCAATTTTTCCAGAAATATTTTCTGAAGTTTTTCTATCAAATAAAATGAGAATATACCCAAAGACAAAAAGAGCATAATTTAAGACCATAACACTTAAAATCATAATACCCAAAAATTTTTTACAATAAGGATCATGTTCAATAGGACCTCCAGGAAAACAAAATCCATATCCAATAACTAAAGGTAAAGCTCCAACAGCAGGAAAAGAACACATAGCAGCGAAACTTTGTTTTGTTCTTACTTCCATTTTAAATAAATAATGACATATCATTGTTAATAAATAACTTATAACCATTGCTATTGTAAAATTTAATTCTATTATCCATATTAATTTTAATATATCATATGTTCCTGCATATCCTACATTTATTGCGTTGTTAAAGGGAATTACTAATACAAATGTTAATGTACTAAATATTTTGGAATTGTGGACTGTTAATATTTTCTTTTTTACTCCTATTATTCCGATAAACATTAAAAAATACATTTGGAGACATGCGTAAAAACAATATAATAGAATTGCTCCATGATCCATTTTTTTTTTTTGTTTTGAAATATATTATATTTTATTTTCAATGGTTATATAGTTATTGATGTTTATGGTTTTTGTTTTTTTAGATTTATTTGATAAAATAATTAAATTCAAAAATTATTTTTTAATGGAAAATGAGCCTTTAGAACATGAAAATTTCGATTCTGATAAACCTATAAAAAGAAAGAAAAAAATAAATAAAAAAGGATTATTTACAGCAATTGGAGCATCGATTAATTCATTTACATTTGCAAGTTGTTATGCAATAACACCTTTAGGAATATATATATTTTCAAATATATATCATTTAACACAAAATAAAAAAGTAACAGTAGAATTATCTTATTTATTATATCCAATATTTGCAAATACTCGTCCATTAAATACATTTATTTTAGATTATATCAATTCAAAAATTGGTATTAGAATATGTATTTTTATAGGTACATTATTAATGTGTTTATCATCATTTATAATAATAAATACTACAAATGCATATTTAGTATTAATTTCTGTTGGAATTTGTGGTATTGGAGCAAGTTATAATAATACTTTACAAAATCAAGAATTAAGTAAATATTTCCCTGAAAATTTAGGAGTTATTAGTGCTATTACTAATATTGCTGAAAATTTAGGACAAAGTATTTTTACTATTATTGGAGAAAAAATTATTGGAGCGAAAGATGAAGACAAAATTGATGGATATATTAAAAAAGAAGTTGCAAAAAGAATTAAATATTTTTTTTATTTTCAAATTTTTATTGTTGCTTTTGGTGGGATTTTATGTACTTTTTTTACTTTCCCTTATAAAGGAAAAATAGAAAATACAAAGGAAAATATAGAAAAACTAATTCCCAATACTGAGCTTATTGAAAATATTGATGATGAAAATAATGAAATTATAAATGTTATAGATGAAAATAAATTCCATTGGAAAGAATTAAAACAAATTTTAAAAACTTTTAAATTTTGGAGATATGCATTAATTTTATTTTTTATATCACCATTTGTTAATTTAACTTATGAAATGTATAATGCAATTGGACTTAAATCAAAAATAGATAAATATTATACTGATATAATAGGATTTTTTTTTTGGATTTTAGTAACAATTTTTACAATTATTTTTGGGTTTCTATTTGATTATATTAATTTTAGAGTAATTATAATTTTTACTACTCTAATTCCAGTTATTGTTTCTTTTACTTATTTTTATACTTTAAAAAATGGATTCTTATTTACAATTGATACTTTAACTAATTCAATTTGTGTTGCTGGAATAAATACTACATTAATTCCTCATATAATAAAAGTATATTCTAATAAAATGTTTATTCCTATTTATTCTATAATTGAAACTGGATTAAATTTAACTAGTTTAATAACTTCTTATTTTGCATTTAAAATTGAAGGTTTAGGAAATAATTTTGAAGATAATTATAAAACATATTTTTATCTATATAATAGTCTTGGTATTTTTTGTTTGATTGGATGGATTTTTTCATTCTTTGAAACAAATAAACCATTCATCTATAAATAAATATATTTAAAGTAAATATACTAAAATAAATTTTTTCAAAAATTAAAAAAATAATCTTAGAAATGAAAATTGAGGTGAACCTTGATAATAATGAAAATAATTATAATGAAGATAATAATAAAAAAGATATAAATGAAATAAATCAAAATATTATTAATGAAAATATTCTTAATAATCTTCCAGTACCATCTCCTAAATCCCAAGTTAAAAAAAATTTAAGAAAAAATTCAATTATACCAAGAAAATCTTCTTTAGTTGAAAAATTTTCTTTGTTAGATTTAATGACTGATTCTAAACAAAATGATTCAGAAATAAGAGAAATTTTAAAAATAATTGAAAAAAAATGTTATAATAGAAATGAACAAGAGAATCAAAAATTATTTTCTTTTTTAATTAAAACTACACATTTAAAAAATGAATTAAAATCTGATTTTTTAGAAACTAACGTTTCAGAAGAAAAATTACTTAATTTAATTGGTCAAACAATAAATGCTCAAATATTTAATAAAAATGATAATATTTATATAATAGAAGAAAAAGCAGAAATGATTTATATATTATTAAGAGGAAAAGTGGGTTTATATAATATAGAATTTTCTTATGAAAATATGAATTTTGAAGAATATTTAGAGTATTTATATGATACAAAAATAAAAAATGATAATTTAAAAAAAATTGAAAATGAAAATGATGAAATTAATGATGATTCAATTAAAGAATTTACTGATGATTATTTATTAATGAATATTATAGATGAAAATAAATATAATTTTAGAATCAGAAAATTTTCTGATATTGTAGAATTTAAAGAAATAATTTTTTTATTAAAATTATATAAAGAATGTAATGAAAATAATGGATTAAATATTTTAAATTTATATAATGATAATGAAATTCCATTTACAAAATATAATTATAATGATGTATTAAATGGAACAATAAAATTACCAAAATTTATTTCAGATATAACTCATTTATTAAATATTAAAGCATATTTTTATTTAGATCAATTTGTTCCAACAATTAATCAAGTAAAAAAAATGAAATATGTTAGAAATGATTTAATTGAAGGAATTTCATTTTTTGGAAATTTTGAAATATTAGAAACAAAACCTTTAAGAAGTGAAACTGCAAGATGTGCAAGTTCAAAAGCACTTATAATATCAATTAATAAAAAACATTATGCTTCTGTATTATATAATGAACAAAAATTAAAAAGAGATAGACAATTAGATGTTTATCATACTTCATATATTTTTAAAGAATTAAATAAAAATTTTTTTGCAAATCATGTTTATTCTCAATTTAAAATTAAAGAACTTTTAGTTGGAAATGAAATATTTCAAGAAGATATAAATTTAACAAATTTTTATATATTAAAAGAAGGAACAATAGAATTATCAATAAATAATTGTTCAATTTTAGATTTAAAAGAAAAAATAGAAAAATTATATGAATTAATAAAAAATGAAGTTGAAATGGAAATTCAATTAAGAGATACAATGATACATTCTTATAAAGTAGTTGAAAAAGAATTAAATTTAAAAAGAAGATTTTTAGTATTTTCAAGTGAAAAAGGACTTTTTGGAGATTATGAATTATATTTTAATATGCCATCTTTATTTACTGGAATTGTTTCAAGTCAACAAGTCAGAATGTTTGTTTATCCTTATAAAAAATTTAACCCTTTATATAGAGAAGTTAGTGATCTTCAAGAAAGTTTAAAAGAATCTTCTATTAATAAACTTCAAAAAATAATTGAAAGATTATCTTCTATTTATAATTCTTTTTTCTCAAAAATTGAAAATGATTTTTCTATTAAACAACAAGAAGATTATGATGAAATTATTGAAAAAGAAAGTGACAATAAAAAACAAATTCTGAAAAATTCTCAATTTAATAAAACTGGAAACAATTTATCAAAAAGAATAAAAAATAATTTAAATTATACTGAATATAATAATAATATTTTGAGAGATTTAAAATATGTTGTTCCAGAAAATATATTAAAAAAATGGAGAGATAGTCCTCGTAAACCAAAGAATAAAAATATAACTTCAAATATAAGACAATATAATGAATTAAGTCAAATGTTTAAAACTACAAGTATAAGAATAACACCACAAAAAATATTTCTTCCTTCAATAGTTTCAAATGATAATTCTTCTAATAAAATTACTAAAAGTTTAAATACAACTGAATTTAATTCTACTAAAAATAATTCTTTATATAAATTAAAATTAAGTAGAAATGAACCTTTATATATAAGTATTAATAATACTAGAATTAAATTTCCTGAGAGAATTGAAAGAAATTGTCCTTTGATTAATAGAATTAGAAAAGAACAAAAAAAAGAAGAAAATAGATTAAAAAATAAAAGTAAAAATAAAAATAATTTTATAAATATAATTGTAAATGATAATCATGGAAAAAAAGGAAAAAATGTATATAGAGTAGAAGATGCAAATATTGGAAGTGTTCGTCAATTTTTTGAAGGATATAATAACGATTATAAAATAACTATAAAATAAATAATATTTATTTGTTAATTTTAATTTAGAAAAAGTATTAATTTTTTATTATTATTTATTATATTAATGTCAGATAATCCAAATTACGAACAACAAAAAGATGAAATAGATTTACTTCAAAATATATTATTTGATAAAATGAGTATAGAAAGTGAAGATCCTTTTCAAATAACAGCAAATATAACAGCTAATGTAGATTCTCCAAAAATGGAATTTTTATTGAAAATAACATTAAATAATGAATATCCTGATAAATCACCTGAATTTACATTAACTGAAGAAAATAATTATTTAAGTACTCCTAAATTAAATAATTTAATTGAAATATTAAAACAAACTTGTAATGAATATATTGGAATGCCTGTTATGTATCAATTATATGAAACTATTTTATCTTTTGCAGATGATGAAGAACAATCTTTAATTAATGAAAAAATGAGTATTATGAAATTAGAAGAAGAAAAAAAATTATTTGAAATGAAAAAAAAAGAAGAAGAAGAAAATTTACTTGAAGAAAGAACTTATACTCCAGTTACAAAAGAATTATTTGAAGAATGGGAAAAAAAATTTATTGAAAAAAAAAGAAAAGAAAATAAAGAAAATAATAAAAATTCAGATAGATTAACAGGAAGACAATTCTTTATGAATAAAAATTTAAAAGTAGAAGAAAATGAAGATGAAATCGAAACAGAAGATAATGTTATTAGTACAACTAAAGAAAAAAACGAAGAAGAAAATTTAGAATATAATCCTGATTTATATGATGAAGATATTGGAAATATTGACTTTGATAAAGAAGAAGAAGATTTATAAAAAAATTCATATATTATTATTATTGATAAAAATTAAAAATAGAATTATAAAAATAAATATATAAAATTTTCAAATAAAGACTATTAAAATATAAGATAATTAAAAATTCAAATAATTATATTTAATTTTATCAAAAAAAAAATTAAATGGCAAATAAAAAAGAAAATAAAAAAATTCTTTTATTTCCAGGAGAAAAATTTTCATTTAACAGAAATTTACTTCCATATAATGTATTTACATTTAATTCAAAATCAAAAGAATTAATATCAAAAAAAACAAGTTTGATAGAATTAAATAATAAAAAATATAAAGAACACATAGAACAAATAGGTAAATTTTATTATCCTTCTCCAGAAGATGTAGTAATAGGAATAATAACAATGAAAACATTTGAATATTATAAATTAGATATTGGAAGTAGTCATGAAAGTATTTTAAATTCAATTGATTTTGAAGGAGCAACAAAAAAAACAAAACCTAATTTAAATATAGGAGATGCTGTTTTTTGTAAAGTTTTATATGTAAATAAATTTAATAATACTTCTTTAACTTGTAAATCTGAAGATTGTAAAAAAACTTGGTCAACTGGTGAAAGTACTTTTGGTGCTTTAAATGGAGGAAGAATTTATGATTATAATATTAATTTTACTTGGCTTTTATTAAATAATAATTTTGTTATTGAAAGATTAAAAGATTTTTGTGATTTTGAATTATGTATTGGAATGAATGGAAAATTATGGATTAAAAGTGATAATTTTGAAAATAATGATAAAATATATAAATCTATTCTTAAAAGTTTTGAAAAAATAAATAAAGGAGAAATAGAAAAATTTTTAAATAATTTATTTAATGATAATAATTAATTTATTTTCTTTTTTATTTATGATAAATTATATAAATTAATAAAATGAAATTAAGGTTTAAACCAAATTTAACCATTAAACCATTTTTAAATTAATTTTAAAAAATAATTTTATTTATATAAAAAAATATATTATAATATTATATTAAATTATAATAATAAACAAGTGTCTCTTGAAGAGAATATAAATAATTTAATTTAGTGATAATATAAAAATTTGAATTTTTTAAATAATTTAAAATGAATAAACAAACAAGTGCAAAAGTAGAAAGAAGACAAGAAAAACAAAGAGCTGCAATGGGATTTAATCAAGCAGCAACTTCTCATGGATTTTCAATAGAACCTCAATATGCAATAGTAATAAGTTTAATATATGTTGGAGTAGTTATTATACTTCATATGATTGGAAAATATAGAAAAGATACAACACTCCTGCATAAATAAATATTTAAAAATATATAATATAATCATCATTATCATTTATTTAAAAATTTTATTTTTTCATTTCAGACTTCAAAAAGTGAATTTAATAAGTTTTATATTATATATAAAAATCCGTTTTATAAACCTGTATAATATAATTTAACTATATAAAAACAATTGTGTTGAATTCAACAATATTTAATGTTGATTAAACACTTTTAAACACATAAAATTCATTAATTACTAATTGTAAAATATCAAAAAAAAAATTATCCCCAAACTTGTTCAGTTGAGTACATCATATATAAAAATCCATCATCTTTATCTTTAAATTTTTGATAAATTTCTGCAAGAGTATGTTCACCAAGAATTGTATATTTTCCTTGAACTAATAAAAAGAAAGCTTGAGTTTCAGTTAATTTTAATTTATTTCTTAAAAGTAATTGAAAATGATTAACTGTTAAATCTTTTGAAACTAAATAACGTGTTTTTGGAAATGGTTCAATTTTACTTTTGGGATCCTTTTCGAATATTATTGGAATTTTTTCTGGATTTTTTTCTAAAACTTTTCTACATTCGTTTCTTCTTTTTTCAACATCTGGAACTTCTTTTCTATAGCTGAATTGCATTTTTTTATTTTGCTGTTTATATTTTTTAATTTTTTACTAATATATAGTTTTTTGGAACTATTATAATTAATTAATTATTAACTTCATAATTATTAAAAATTAAAAAATTAAATTTTTCAATTATAATAAATATATTTTATTTTTATTCATGTTTTATTTCAATGACTCTGGCATTTGTTTTATATTTTTATTTATATTAAATAAATTTTTTGGTTTTTTCGTTAATTTAGTAAAAATTGGTTTATTTTGTTTTATAACACCTCTTTTAATTAAATTTAATTTTTTTTCCTTATCATAATTATTCTGAAAAATAATATTATGAATATTTCTATTTGAAAATTCAGTAAATAATCCTCCTTTTCTTTTATAATCATTAGATCTATTATTTAACATTACATAATTTTCATAAAAAGATTCCCATTTTTCATTAATTAAAGGAGGTCTTTTTTTTTCTTCAATAGAATCTTTTATAGCATTATATTCAATTAAAGGTTTTCTATCAAAATGAAAATAAATATCAGAATTATCTAATTTTCCAGCATCAGAAATATTAAAAACATTTAAATTTGCCATATAAGAACTTTTCTTTGGATCAAAATTACATTTTAATTTTGATATATTATCTTTATCATAAGAAGAAACTTTAATATTTTGATAACTTTGAGATAAAGGAACTAATTTTTCATTTATAATATCTTTTTTTGTAAGATAACTTAATTTAGGTCCATATCTATTTAATTGTATTAAAGAATTTATATACATATCTTTTTTTGGTTCATTTTCTTTTGTTAATGTATAAATTGGTTCTTTATTTTCTTTCATTTTTTTTAAAACTCTTTCTCTTTTATCTTGCATTTCTATATCAAAATCTGTTCTTATATGTCTTAATATTTTTGGATCTTGACTATATTCTCTTCTACTTTTTATAAAATCTATTATTCCTATTTGTCTTCTATTAAAATTCATTTTTTTTAATTGTTCGCTTCTATCTAATTTTATTACTTCATCTAAAAATGGATTATTATATCCTTTTTTATTTTCTATCATTGTATCTAATTTTATAAAATCTGGTAATTCATTATTATAATAATTTGTTAAGGGAGTTATATTTTTTTTTTTATTTTCTTTTTTATGATGATAAGGTTCTGTTTTTTCATATTTTGCAATTGGAAGAGGAAAGTCTTCTGAAATGTAGTTACTTACCATTATAAATTATAATTTTTGTTACAAATTTATTATATATTAATTTATTATTTTATTAAATACTATTTATATATTCATATATAAGTTTAGCCTCATTTTCTATATTTGGTATTGGACTATTTAATTTATATTTTATTTTTGGTTTTATTTCATTTTCTATTTTTTCTCGTGTATAGAAGTTATAAAAATGTTTTATTGTTTTTAATACAAATATTTGTAAAGTATATTTTTTATTTGAATCTAAGATTTCTTTTTGAAGTGACCATAAATTTTTATTAATATTAATTAAATTCTCATTTATTAATATATCTAAAATTTCAACAGATACAACTCTAATATCATTTGCTTTATCATGATAAAAAAAATAAGTAAGTTCAATTAAAGAATTAATATTTAAGTTTTCATTTTTATTAGTTAATGAAATTTCTATGATTTCTTTTAATTTTTTAATAGCTTCATATCTAATTCTCCATTGAGTGAATTTTGAAGCTTCTTCTAATATATTTATACAAATTTTCAAATTAAAACTTTTAACTTTTAAATTTTTAATTACACTTACAGAAACATCATAAATATTATCATCTAATAATATTAAAAGAATTTTTTGAATATTATGAGAAATATTATTCTCAAATTCTTGAAGTGAAATAATTTTATTAAGACAATTAGATAAAGCAATTCTTATATATAAATTAATATCATATAATATATTATTTTGAAAAATTGGGATAAAAATTGTATTAAATTTATTTGGAAAAAGATGAGGAAATTTATAAATATTTTCCAATATTTGTATCTTTTGTTCTGGTTCTTTGTCATTTAATAAAATATTTTTAAAAATTTGAATTAAATTATCTATAAAATTACTATCAAATAAATCTGAATTTTCATAAAAAGCTTTAATTAATGCACATTTCATTCTCCAACTTCCATATTTTTGAAATGAATTTTCAAATTTATTTATTATATCATTACTATTTAAAAAATCTTTATAATTATAATTTAATAAAAATCTACATAATTTACTTCCAACATTTATTGAATTTATTCTAATCATTTCATTTGGATCATCAATTAAAGCTAAAACTCTTTCATTTATTGCTTTTACTATTACAAAAGTTTGTTCATCATTTTTTAAAAATTGAAAAAGTTGATCAAGGTTTTCCATTGAAAATCTTCTTATAAAAGGATTTTCTGTATTTTTTAAAAGAAATAAATATGCATTTAAATATTTGTCAAATAAATCATTATGGTTTAAAACTATTTGATAAAAATAAGGATAAATATAACAATAACATATTTTATTATTAAAAGGTGTATTTTTATCTACATTTAATATTATTTTAATTGGTGTAATCAATATTTCATAATTGAATGATTCTTTTATCAACATTATAAAACTATTTACCGCATTTTCTCTTACAATTTCATCTTCTGTTTGAAAAAATTTTAAATAAAATGTATTAAATAATAAATTTATAACTTCTTTTATTTCATTTAAATCTGATTTTTCTGTCTTATTTTCTATAACAAACATAATAAAATCTTTTATATTTTTTGCATATTCAGTTAAAACTTCTTCATTTAATTCAATATGTATAATAAATTCTACAATAAAAGGAAAAAATTTTGCAATTAAATCTTCATATGATAAAAGCTCAAATATAGTTTTTATTCTTTTAGCATTAAATATTCTTATATTAAAATTTTGGTTTTTAATTTCATCAATATAAAAATTAAAATCATCCATTATAAAAAATTAAAAATTAAAAAAATTTATAAAGTTTTTATTAAAGATTATTAATAATAATTTATTAATAATTATTAATTATAACACTAAAAATAAAATCATTTATATAGAAATTAAATTACTTCAAATAAAATATTGTTTTATTGATTTGAATATGTCACTAATATAATTTTTATATGTTGTAGACATTTCATTATCATAATTTCTTGCTTGACATTCTATCCCAATACATAAATTTTGAATATCATTTTTAGTAATATTTAGTGATTTTAATAATATTTCAAACACATTATATAATTTTAAACAAACTTTTTTTCTTAATTCACAATTTTTAATTTTATCCGAATTACATTTTATATTTGAAATATTTTTAATTTGCTTAATTATATCTTCATTATTAATACAATGTTTATCTAATTCATTATTATTTTTTTCAAAAGAATTAAATAATTCAAATAAACATAATTGATTTAAAGGAGTAATATTAATTTTTGATTTATTTTCTTCAAATTTACTTCCATTTGAAGAATCTTCTATTGATTCTTCATTTGTTTCTAATTTATTTTTTGAATTATTTTTTTTAATTATTGGACTATTTGATAAAATATTTTGTTCTAATAATTCATTATTATAATCATCAATTTGTTTATTTAATTCTTCTAAATTTATATTTTCTATAATTTCTTCTTCTAAAGATAAATTGCTTGAATCAAATAAAGTAGAAATAACTTTATCTTTAATTTCTTTTTGAAGATCTGTAAAATAATCCATTGAAACTATTTGTTCATTGAAATTTCTAGAACTATTTAAAAATCTTAATAATTTTATTAATAAATGCATTAAATTATTATTTATTTTATTATGTTCTATCATTACTTTCATTTTTTCAAAGTATATTTTATATTCTTCAATAGGAATTATTTTTTTATTATAAATAAAATCTTCTATTATATAATTTAATTCATGACTATTAAAAATATTATAATGATAAGAATTATTATTCCTTTTATTTCCTAATAAATTATTTTCAATATTTTTATCAATTTTATTCAAATTATTTTTAGTAAGTTCTTTTTCTTTTTCTTCTTGAATTATTGAAGTTTGTTTTTGAAAAGAATCAATACCTTTTTTGCATAAAAGATAATGTTGTTCATAAGTCATTTCTCCTTTATAAATTTTCTCTGCAATTTGAATAGCATTTAATAATTTTTGTTTTTTAGTTTTACCAAATTGTTTTTTAAACTCAATATAAGGTTTAATATTAGAAATAGAAATTATAGAATGAGTCATATCACCTATAAATTTAACTAAAACTTGTGATTCAATATTAGGATATTTTTTTGGATATTTTTCAGAAAGCTTATAATATTAATATTTATTTCTTACTATTGCAGGCCACCAAGGAAATCCTTTTAATTTAGCCCAAACTAATTCTCCCTTTTTTATTTTTGATTCCATTGTTTTTTTTATTAACTTTCATAATTAATTTTTAATATATTTTATTATTAATTTATTTTTTAATTTTTATAAATTAAATTTTTTTTTAGTAACTAAAATTTTAATGGATAAATCAATAAATAAAAAAAACATTTTTTCTTCTTTTGAAGAATATGAAGCAAAAGTAAGTGAAAAAATTGCAGATAAAGTATCACTTTTTACAAAAATAATGTTAGATAATGATATAAATCATAAATTAATATATATTGAAAAAAAATTATCTGGAGAAGATGAAGTAATAATTGATAAAAATACTGAAGACATGATTAAAGAAATGAAATCAAGTGAAATAATATTAAATTTAATTAAACATAATATTAAACTTCATGGAGAATTAAAAGATGAAAAAACAATAAAACGTCCTAAACATTATTATTATTGTAAAGAAAATGGAAGTAATTTAGGAGTTTCAGATTTTATAAATTTTTTCGGTCAAAATGTTATTTCTTCTTGTTTAAATAAAAATATTTTTTTCACAAAAAAAGGAGAAGTTGATTTAATAAAAGATACTTTTATACAAATATTAAAAATTCAAATAAAAAGGAAATTTGATTTAGTATTTATGGATAATTATAATAATGAAAATAAAGGAATTCCTATTGATTTAAATCCAAATAATACAAATCTTCAAAAAATAACAAAGAAATATAGTAGAGAAGAGGCAAAAGAAATGATAAGTAGAAGTATTGAAAGATTATATCCTAAAAGAAAATTTAGAGGAGATATTTTTGATGATCAATTTTATGTAGATAAAATTAATGAATATAATATTAATGGTCATTTACAAAAAAAATTAAATCTTGATGAAGTTATTGAAGATATGAAAATAGAAAGAAGAAAACCTTATGAAGATAATTTAAAACATAAAATATTATCATCAGAAGAAATTTATAAAAAATATAATGATAGAAAAGAAGAAATGAAAAAATTAAAGAAAATAGAATTTAAAAATAAAATTAAAAATAAAAATCAAAGTGAAATTTTAAGAAGAGGAGATATAATATTTAATGAAAATAATGTTTTAATAACAAGAAGTAAATTCTATTTAAGAGTAGATAGAAATAAAATGGAAGATTTAAGATTATTTGGAGAACCTTATAATAAAGAAAAAGAAAATTCCAAAAATAAGGAAAATGAAGAAGTTCAAAATGAAGAAGAAAATGAAAATGAAGAAAATGAAGATGAAAATGATAATAATAATGAAGAAATTGAAAATGATAATAATAATGATGATAATGAATCAATATATGATTATTATTAAAAAAATAATTTTTTATATTTATTTTAATTATTTATAATTATAATTTTATTTTTTAAGTGATATACATACTTTTTTTTTATTTGGTGGATTTACAACTTCATTGATTTTATTTTTTAAATTTTCAAATAATTCATTTCTATAAATTATACTTCTATCATCAATAGAAAAATCTTCTTTTTGTTCTGACATTCCAGTAAATTGTTCATTTAATTCTTTTTTCTTTTTTTCAAATTCATTTTCAACTTCTTGAATTTCTTTTTCTTTATCTTGTTTAACAGATTCATATATATTTTTTAAATGAAAATTAGAACCTTTATTAGTTTTATTACCTGAATCATCTTCAGTATAATCTTTCAATTCAAATAATTCATTATTATATT
Organism: Isotricha sp. YL-2021b; assembly: GCA_023805745.1. Taxonomy (NCBI): domain Eukaryota; phylum Ciliophora; class Litostomatea; order Vestibuliferida; family Isotrichidae; genus Isotricha; species Isotricha sp. YL-2021b. The sequence goes on along the minus strand of JAJJKW010000031.1, from coordinate 29,156 downwards.
TATCATCAATTTCTAATAATTTCTCCATTTTTTCTTCATATAATTTATCTAATAAATCTTCATAATTTTGTTGAGAATTCATAATTATATTATTTAATTCTTTATCATTTTTATCTTGAATAATTGAAGCATTTTTAATCATTTCTGTATTATCATTAAAAATTTGAATTATTTTTTCTTTTATTTCATTTAATCTTTCTTTTGAAGATTTTAAAATTGATCTTCTTTTTTTTGGTTGATTTTCTGTTTTTTTTTCTTCTATTATATTTTTATTGTCTTTCATTTCTTCATTATCTTTTTTATTTTCTATATCCATATTATTTAAATAAAAAACAAATTTGTCATATTTACAATATTTAAATTTATTTTTTTAATTTTTAAATTATTTCTAACAATTATTTAAATCATATTATAATTATTGATTTATTAAAAACCTAATTAAATGTCATTCTTTAGTTTTTTTTTCTCTACCTCATCAAAAAAAGAAGTTACAAGAGAAAATCCAATTCTTAAAGACTTAAATTGTGAAAATATAAATATATGGGTTGAAGATATTATAAAAATAAAAATAGAAATTTCTTCTCTTTTAAATATTTTTAATAAATTGGATTTAAAGCTTTCTAAATTAATGAAATATATTACATCTGATATAATAGATTTAGATCCTTATAGATTACCATATATAAAATTTTTAAGAGTTAAATTAAAAGAAAATCCAAAAATTAAAAAAGTTAATATTTCAAATCATCAAAAATTAATTTCTAATATTGAATCAAAATTAAAAATAGATAAAAAAGTAAAAAAAATTATGTGGGCTGATAAAGAAGTTGTAAATCATAATGTTGATGATTTTATTAGAAATAGATTTTATGATAATTATGATATTAAAATGTTTCTTTTAAAATATATAAAAGATGATGAAAAAAAAAAATATAAATTATTTATTAATGATAAAAATAATATTATTGTTGACCAATCAATTAATCAATTTAAACCAAATAAAAAGGTATTAAAAAGAATTAAAGGTTTTATAGTAAATGTAAAAGGAAATCCAATTTATTTAAATAAAGTAACAATTTTAAGAATTTTAAAACAATCAAAAATTAAAGAAAGTCAAATAACAAAATTAGTTATTTACTTTACAAAACATATTAAACAAAATTATGAAATATTTATAAAATATCATAAACCATTTTATCCAAATAAATTAAAAAAAAAATTAAATTGGATAAAAAATAAAGATGAATACAGTGAAAAAATAAATGATGTAAAAATAAGTAATATAGAACAATTAATTACAAATACAGAAAATTATTATAATATGGTAATTGAAGATGAAAGAAGAAGAAGAAGAGAAGTTGGAATTATTATAAAAAGATCAAAAAGTTTAGATAATATAAAATCAAATACTAAAAAGAAAAAAAGTTGGAATTTATCAAATTCTAAACATAAAAAACATAATGAAAGTAAAACTAATGAAAAAAAAGTAAAAAATAATGAAATGAATGAAAAAAAAGTAATTAATGATAAAAATAATAAATTAAAAGAAGAAAAAAAAAGTGAAAAGGTTAAAAAAGAACATTATAAAAAATTAAGAAAAGGGATTCAATCTGAAAAAATAAATTTGGATAATAATGATATTATGAAAGATATAGTTTATGAAGAAGATGAAGAATTAGAAAAAAAAGATAAAAATGATGAAAAAATTAAAAAAAAAGAAGAAGAAGAAAAAAAGAAAGAAGAAAAAAAGAAAGAAGAAGAAGAAGAAGAAGAAGAAGGAGAAGAAGAAGAAGAAGAAGAAGAAGAAGAAGAAGAGGAAAAAATTAATAATAATAATATTGATGAATATAAAACAAAATTCCCAGCAAAACAAATAAAAGATATTTTAAAAATAAAAAAAAGTGTTAAAGAAAATGGTGAAAAAGATATTGAAAATAATTATGAAATTATTAAAAATAAAGAACAAAATAATGAAAAGATTAATGATGTAAAAATAAGCAATAAAAATGAAAATGAAATAAATGAAAATATAGAATTTAAAAAGGAGGAAAATAAAGGAATTAAAAAAGATGAAAAGGAAAATATAAAAAAAGAAAATAATAAAGAGATAAAAAAAGAAGATAATTTGGAAATAAAAAATAAAGAAATTAGAAAAGAGAAAAATAAAGAAATAAAAAAAGATGAAAATAAAGAAATACAAAAAGATGAAAATAAAGAAATTAGAAATAAAGAAATAAAAAAAGATAATAATAAAGAAATAAAAAAAGATGAAAATAAAGAAATTAAAAAAGATGAAAATAAAGAAATTAAAAAAGATGAAAATAAAGAAATTAAAAAAGATAATAATAAAGAAATTAAAAAAGATAATAATAAAGAAATTATAAATAAAGAAATAAAAAAAGATGATAATAATGAAATCAAAAAAGATGAAAATAAAGATACTATAAATAAAGAGATAAAAAAAGATAATAATAAAGAGATTATAAATAAAGAAATTAAAAAAGATGAAAATAAAGAAATTATAAATAAAGAAATAAAAAAAGATAATAATAAAGAAATTATAAATAAAGAAATAAAAAAAGATGATAATAATGAAATTAAAAAAGATAATAATAAAGAAATTAAAAAAGATAATAATAAAGAAATACAAAATAAAGAAATTAAAAAAGATGAGAATAAAGAAATTAAAAAAGATGAAAATAAAGAAATTAAAAAAGATAATAATAAAGAAATTAGAAATCAAGAGATAAAAAAAGATGATAATAAAGAAATAAAAAAAGATGAAAATAAAGAGAAAAAAAAAGATGAAAATAAAGAAACTATAAATAAAGAAATTAAAAAAGATGAAAATAAGGAGATAAAAAAAGATGAAAATAAAGAAACTATAAATAAAGAAAAAAAAAAAGATGATAATAAAGAGATAAAAAAAGATGAAAATAAAGAGATTAAAAAAGATGAAAATAAAGAAATAAAAAAAGATGATAATAAAGATATTAAAAATGAATATAATAAAGAAATTCAAAAAGAAGATGATAAAGAAATTAAAATAGAAGAAAATAAAGAAACAAAGAAAAAAGGTCGTAAAAAAATAAAAAAAGAAGAAAATATAATAGAAGATGAGAAAGAAAAGAAAATAGAGAATATCCAAATAAATAAAATTAAAGATGATAAAGAAATAGAAGAAGAAAAAATTCAAGAAAATAAAAATGAAGAATATAATAAAGATATGAAAGAAAGAAAAAATGATAAAGAAATTAAAAATGAAGAAAAATTAGAAAATATAAAACAGAACTTAGAAAAAAATAAAAATATTAAAACTGAGAATATAGAGACTAATAAAGAAAAAGAAAATGAAAAGACAATTGAAATTAAAAAAGATAAATTAGATTTTAATAAAAATGAAAAAAAAATAAAAGAAGAAAACAAAACAAATATTGAAAGTAAAGAAATAAAAGAAAAAGAAATATCAAAAACTAAACAACCAGAAACTCAGATTAATGATAATTTAAAACCAGAAATTATTAATGAAAATATTAATAATGAAATAAAAGATAAAAATGAAACTGAAAAGGAAAAAGACAAAAAATTAAGAAGTAAAAAGAAAAAAGAAAAAGATAATTTAGATAAAAATGATAATAAAGATATTAAAAATAAAGTAGAAGAGAAAGAAGAAAAAAATATTAAAATATTAGAAGATAAAACTGATAAAAAGAAAGAAAATAAAGAAATAAAAGAAGAAATTTCTAAAAATGATAATAAAGAAAATAAAGAAATAAATATAAGAAATGATAATAAAGAAATTAAAAAAGATAATAAAAATAATTTAGAGAAAGAACATATTTCAGAAAATGAAAATAAAGAAATACAAGAAATCAAAAAAGAAGAAGAAAAAACTTCTGAAGAAAAAAAACCTAAAAAAAAAAAGAAAAAACAAAAAGTTAAAGAATCTACATCTATTAATAATGAAGAAAAAGTAATAAATAATGATAAAGAAAAAAAAATAGAAATAAAAGAAAATAAAGATAAAAAGGAGAATGATATCCAAGAACAAAACAATGAAAAAAAAGAAGAAATTGAAAATAAAGATAATATAATTATTATAGAAAAAAATGATGAAAAGAATAATATTTCTGATATTAAAGAAATAAAAATTGAAAATAATAATGAAGAATTAAAAGATTTTAAAATAATAAAAGGAGAATATAATAATTATAATAAAGAAAAAGAAGAAGTTTTAAAATTTAAAACAAAAAAAAGACCTTTATTACAGGATACTCAAGAAGATAAAATTATCAATAATAATGATGTTATAATTGAAGAATTTAATGTTGTTAAAAATGATAAAATGCTTGAAAATGTAGATAAAAAAGAACAAAAAGGAAATATTGAAAACAAAGAATTAAAAAATGAAGAGTTAGGAAATAAAGAAAATATAGATAATATATTAAAAGATAATAATAAAATTGAAGGAAGTATCAAAGATAATATTATTAAAACTGAAAATAATAAATTAAAAGGTAAAGTTGATGAAAAAAAAGAAATTAAAACTGATGAAAAAAAAGAAATTAAAACTGATGAAAAAAAAGAAATTAAAACTGATGATAAAAAAGAAATTAAAACTGATGATAAAAAAGAAATTAAAACTGATGATAAAAAAGAAATTAAAACTGATGAAAAGAAAGATAATAAAACTGATGGAAAAAAAGATAATAAAACTGATGATAAAAAAGAAATTAAAATTGATGAAAAGAAAGATAATAAAACTGATGATAAAAAAGAAAAAAAAGTTGATGATAAAAAAGAAAAAAAAGTTGATGATAAAAAAGAAATTAAAACTGATGAAAAAAAAGAAAAAAAAGTTGATGATAAAAAGGAAATTAAAACTGATGATAAAAAAGAAAAAAAAGTTGATGATAAAAAAGATAATAAAGTTGATGAAAAAAAAGAAATTAAAACTGATGAAAAGAAAGATAATAAAACTGATGAAAAAAAGGAAATGAAAACTGATGAAAAAAAAGAAATTAAAACTGATGATAAAAAAGAAATTAAAATTGATGAAAATAAAGAAATTAAAGTTGATGATAAAAAAGATAATAAAGTTGATGAAAAAAAAGATAATAAAGTTGATGAAAAAAAAGAAATTAAAACTCATGAAAAGAAAGATAATAAAACTGATGATAAAAAAGAAATTATAATTGATGATAAAAAAGATAATAAAGTTGATGATAAAAAGGAAATTAAAATTGATGAAAATAAAGGAATTAAAGTTGATGATAAAAAAGATAATAAAGTTGATGAAAACAAAGAAAATATAACAGAAAATAAGAAAGCTAAAAAAAGAACAGGTAAAAAGAAAACAAAAAAAAAAGAAGAATTAAATAATGAAAATTATCTCAAACCTGAAGAAAACATTCAAAAAAAAGAAAAAGAAGAAAATTTAATGAACGAGAACAAAAATATAAAAGAAAATGAAAAAGAGATTTCTAAAGAAAATATAATAAATAATAATAAAAAAGATGAAGACAATAAATTAAATAAAGATAATTTAAAATCAAAAGAAAATAAAAATGAAAATGAAAATGTAAATGATATAATTAAAGAAAATAAATCTGAAAATTCAAACAATGCTCAAACTATTATAGAAAGTAATGATTTAAATAAAAATGAAAAAGAGAGTGGAAATATAAATTTAAATAAAGAAAAAAATATAACAGTAGAAAAGAAAAAAGATGATTTAAATAAAAAAGAAAAAGAAGAAGAAAGTAATAAAGAAGTTAAGAAAAAGAAAGTTAAAAAAAGTAAAAAAGATAAAGAAAAATCAAATGAAATAGAAAAAAAAGAAAATATAAAAAATGAAAATAAAGAAATAAAAACAGAAGAAAAAAAAGCAATTAATCAAAAAACAGATGATAATATAAATTCTGGAATTGATAATTCAAATGATAAAAAAGAGAATGAAATTGCAAAAGATAATAAAAATTTAATAAATAAAAATGAAATCTCTGAATCAGAAAATAAAAAAGATAAAGAAAATAATATTTTAGATAGTAAAAAAGAGGTTATTCAAAATACAAATGAAAATAATAAATTAGAAAATATAAAAAATGAACAAGTAAAAACTCATGAAAATATAAATGATAAATTAGATAATAATGTTAATAAAGAAAATAAAAGTGAAGAAGATGGAACAAAGAAAAAAAGAATTAAAAAAAAGAGGAAAAGTGAAAAAAAAGATGAACAAAAATTAGAAGATAAAGTAGAAGAGAAAAATGAAAAGGATAATATAACTGAAAAAATTGAGAATAAAAATATTGAAAAAAAAGAAAATATAAAAGAAGAAAATAAAGAAGAAAAAATAATTGAAAATAAAGTTTTAAATAAAGAAATTAAAGAAGATAATAATAAAGAAGAAAAAAATGAAAATGAAAATGAGAAAAAAGATGATAAAGAAACTAAAAAGAAAAAGAAAAAAACATCAGATAAAAAAAATAAAGAAAATATTGAAGAACCCAATAAAGAATTAATAAAAGATGAAAATATAAAAGAAAACAAAAAAAAAAATAAAGAAGAAAATTTTGAAGTTAATAAAGAAAAAAATAATGAATTTGAAAAAGAACAAAATAAGGAAGTTAAAATAGAGGACAAAAATAAAACTCAAAATGAAAATAAAGAAATTAAAGAATCTAAAGAAAAAAAGAAAAAACGTAAAAAAACTAAAACAGAAGATAAAGTAGAAGAAAATATAAAAGATGAAAAAGTTGAAGATAAAAAAAATATAAAAGACGAAAAAGAAGAAACAAAAAATGAAAATAAAAATATTGAAATAAATAATAAAGAAAAAAAAGATGAAAATAAAGTAGAAAATGAAATAAAAGAAGAAGATTCTAAAAAACAGAAAAAACAAATAAAATTAAATTTAAACTTAAAAGATGAAGATGAAGATGAAGAAGAAATAAATGAAAAAATTAAAAAAGAAGAAAAACAAAAAAAAGAAAAAAAGAATGAAACAAAATTAAAAATAAAACCAAATAGAAAAGAGAAATTTCCATCAGCAAAGAATATAAAAAATATAAAAATAGTATATGAAGAACCAAAAAATGAAAAAGAAGAAATATATAATTCATCAGAAGATGAAGAATATTTAGAACAATCATTAGGAATTAAAAAAGTAAATCCAATAATAAAAGGATTAGATGAAATAGAAGAAGAAAGTTCAAGTAAAGAAAATTCAGGAAAAAAAGAAAAAGATAAAAAAAATATAAAAGAAAAAACAGAAGAAACAAACATAATAAAATCCTTTAAAAAAATAGATGAATTTGAAGAAGAAAATGAATTAAAAAATAAAGATAATGATAAATTTGAAAGAAGTAAAAAAAGAACTTTATCATCAACAATAGCAGATCCATATAATATAAGAAATAATATATTAGTTCCAATAATAGAAGATAATGAAGAAGATATTCCTTCATCTTCATCATCTTTTCAATCAGAAGAAGAAACAAAAAATATAATGGAATTAAATTTAAATAATATGAGAAAAAAATATAATGAAAGAAAGGAAAAAAAAGAAATAAAAGAAACAAATAGTATGGAAAAAAAATCATCTTTTTCTCAAACAGATTTACATAAAGAAATAATACATGAAAAATTATTTTTTGATGTAACTCCATTAAAAAAAAATGAAAAAAAAACTCTTCCTTTAAAAAGACATTCTAAAGTAGAATTTAGTCCAAAATTAACTGCAATAACAGAAATTCAATCACCTCAAAAATTAATTCCAGATTTTAGAGTAGAAGAAGAAGATATAAATTTTAATAATGAAGGTAAATCAAAAACAAAAGAAAGATATCATTTAAAATCATTTAAATCAAGTAGAGAATTAAAAGTAGGAAAAACAGGTTTTGAATTATTAGATAGAAAAGGAAATAAATTTTATAGAGTAATGACAATTAATCCTGAAAAAGAAGTTGAATTAGCTTTTTTTTTAGAAAAAACACAAGGAATGCCAATTGGAATTTATTATATTTGTGGTTCTATTTCTTTTTTAGGTGAATGGGATACTAAAAAAGCTTTAAAAATGAAAACTGTTAAAAGAAATGGAAAAAAATTTTATTTTAATTCTATTATTTTAAAAAAAAATAATTTCCCTGTTGAATATAAATTCTTCGCTAAATCAAGAGGAGAAATTATTTGGATTGGAAAAGCTTTTGATAATTATATTGCTAGTGAAGAAGTTTTTACATTTATATCTGAAATGAGATTGAAAAATTCTATTTTATTATTTAATACAAATTCACCAAATGAAAAAGTAAATTATGACAATTCATGGGAAAATAGAAAAGAATATATAATACCATTTATATATAAAGCAGGTTCAGATATAATATTTTTTCAAGATATAAATAAGGTAAAATATCATTATCTTCATCATAGAATTGATGCAATTTATGAATTTATTGGTGTTGATAGAGATGAAGTAGAAGATACTCAACATAATTTAATTGCATATAATAAAAATAAATATACATTAGAAGATTGGGGTAATTTTTGGTTAAGTTCTACTCCTGGAGTTCCTGATTCTAATGATTATGGTAATGATTATCCTAGAAATTGTATTTGGGCTTCTTTAAAAAAAGTTGATGATTATAGTTGTTTGTATTTTAATGTTGATTTTGATAAAAATAATTATAAAAATTATGAAGTTCTTACTAAAATTCTTTTACAACAAATTAAAAAAATTATTAGTAAACAAAAAGAGCAAAACTTTATATTTTTAGGAGGGTCTTTTTATGTTGATGAAAATGATGATGTTATTCAAAAAATTCTTCAATTTGGATTTAAATTAATCCAATTCGAAAGTAATTATCATGGGTTAAATAATCAAAATAAAACTTATGATTATTTATTTTATTTAGATAAAGTTAATCAATTTATGGTTAATCAAGCTATTACTTTTAAAGAAGAAAGTATTATTAGTAAATCTAAAAATAGTTTTATTAGTGACCATTTTCCTATAAAACTTGAATATATGAATAATTATATGAAAAGTTTTATGGAGTCAAAATAAAATTCTATTAAAATAGTTTCTATTATTAATAATCAATTAATTTAAATCAATTGGTTTTTTTTATTTCTATTATAAATTAAATATTTTTTTTTCTTTCATATCAAAAACATTATTAAAAAAGTTAAAAAAAAAAAAAAATTTTAAAAACACAATATCCAAATTTTTAACCAATAATAAAAGAATTTAAATATAAAAATTACTTTCTCTAAAATAATTTATTTTTTAAATCCATGTTTTTCAGCCCAATCTTTAACATTAACAACACATCTAAAATGAGGTTTTCCATTTTCTAATTTATCGAAAGCTTTAGGGAAATCATCGAAAGAGAATTCTTCGACAATAGGATAAATATCTTTTTCAGCGCATAAAGGAAGCATTTCTTTAATGCACCAAGTTGGACCAACATTAGAACCAACAAAAATAGCTTCTTTTACTACCATAACGAAAGCATCAAGATTGAAACTACAAGCATTAACTGGAGGCATACCAACTTGAGCGAAAATACCTTCTCCACATAAAGTATTAATATATTTTTCTAAACCATCTCTTGTTGGAAGAGTATTAATAATAAAATCAAATTTATCTGCAACTTCTTTCATTTGTTTTTCATCAGTTGAAATTACAACATTATCAGCTCCTAAATCTTTTTTAATCATATCAATTTTATCTGGACTTGTTGTAAATGCTGTTACTTCATGTCCTAATTTCTTTAAAAATTTAATTGCAATATGTCCTAATCCACCAATACCAATTACTGCAGTGTTCATTCCTTCTTTAAGGAATTTTTTCATTGGGTAATAAGTGGTAATACCAGCACAGAGAAGAGGAGCTCCTTTTTCAATTTTGAAATTAGCAGGTAAATGGAAGAAATGAGAAGCTGGATGTTGTAAAGCAGTAGCATAACCACCCCAATGGAAACCATAAGTATAATGTTCTTCAACATCTCTGCATAATTCTTCTCTATCTTTCTTACAATATCTACATTTACCACATGAATCACGAATAGTACCAAAAGCGACTAAATCACCTTTTTTAAAGTCTTTAACATCAGAACCGACTAAACTGACTTCTCCAATAATTTCATGTCCAGGTGCAATTGGAAAAATTGCAGGTCCCCAATGTTCTCTTACTGTCATTACATCGGAGTGACATAATCCTGTGTATAAAATGTTTGCTCTGACTTCGTTTGGAGCAATTGGAGGAAATTTAAAAGGGAATTTAACCATTTTTTCCTTGTTAACAAATGCCCAGGCTACTGCATCAGCGTCCTTTTCTTCGCAGTGTTTATATAGTTTATGCTCGTAGTTTTCTTTCATTTTTTTTTATATGATATTTTTTTTTTTTATGTTGTTAAATAGTTTTTTTTATTTAGGATTTATTTATTAAAAAGTATTGTTTTTTGTTTTTTATTTTTTTTTTATGGTAAGTGATGTTGTTTTAGTTTTTGGGTTTTTTAACATTTTTTTGGAGATTTTTTTTGTTTTGTTTTTATGTTTTTATTAAATATTTTATTTTATTTAGATTTTAAAATGGATTTTTTTAACAATATTTTTAAAAACAAAAATTCCAAATCTTTTAAATCTGGTTGTATTTTTTAATAGTTTGTATTATTTTAATTATTTATTGAATAAGATTTTTTTATTATTTTTATATATTTTTATTAATTAATTAAGAATTTCCAATTCTTCAATTTGTCCATTTTTATATATTTTATTGAGATTCTGGAAATTTTATTAATTATTTATTTAAAATTAATTAATTTATTGAAAATTGAAATTACATCAATTAATTAAATTTAAATAATTATTTTGAAATAATTAAAATAAAATAATGTTTTCTTCAGATGATTTTTATTCAAATGAAAATTATCATTCAGAAAATTATATTCATGAAAACCAAACAAAAATAAAATTAATTTTACTTCTTCTTGAAAAAGCAGAACAAATTTTAAGTATAATAAATTTACCAGAGTCAGCAATTCAAAAATATAATAAATTAAAAGAAATAACTTTCTCAAAATGTTCATTAGATTTTCATCCTTTGGTTAAAAAAAACCAAAATAACCCATCTTCAAATAATTCAACAACCAGAACAAATATTAATAATAAATCTACTACATTTATAAGTGATTTAAGTACAATTAGTACTCCTAATTCAGCTCATATAAATTTAAATCAAAGTGATAATTTAAAAAATATAAATCTTAAAAAAAATTATTTAATTGAATTACTTTTAGAATTATTAGAAAAGGGAAAATTAGAAAATATAAAATTATGTAAAAATACTTTAATAAAAGATTTAAATGAACTTCAAAAAAATTTAGAAAATATTTCTTTAATTTCATCAAATTCAAATTATAATGATCCTGAATTTGATTTAAAAATTGAAGATTTAAAATTAAATGAATATATAAGAAAAACAGATATGCAAATAAAATCTATTTTTTTAAATATAAATTCAGGTTCTTTTCAAAAAGAAAATGATTTTGATATAATTATTCAAGGTTATAAAAATAAAATAGATGAAATGAAACAATATCATAATAGTGAAATAACACAATATTTAAATAAATTTAATGAACTTAAAATTAAATATAATCCAAATTCTGAAGAAGATTTAAATAAATATAAAAATTATTTATCAATGATAAATCAATTAATTTCTCCAATTTATGAAAAATATCATAAAAAAAAAATATCAATGTATGAACAGGAAATAATAGAAGATTTCTCATCTCAGAAAGAATTAACAAAAGTAAATTTTTTAATATGTTTTATTGAACAATTATTTAAAGATAATAAACATTTACTTGATAATGCTAAAGAATTAGAAAAAGAAAAACAAACTTTTGATGAATGTTTAAACTTACCTTTTGTAATAAACTCAATTAAAAAAAATGAACTACTTCAAAATATATATACATATGTAAGTAATATAGAAACATCAAACAAACAAAATCAAAACAATGAAAATGATGATATTAACATTTGTATAGATTATTGTATGAATTTATTATCTAAAATCCTTGAAGAAAACCCAAAAAAATAAATAAATAAATATATATATATAAATAAATAAATAAAAATAATAAAAAAAATAAATTTCAAAATAATGAATTAAATCTATAACTTTTTCAAAAAATACAAACCAAAAAAAAAATAAAAAAAAACTAAAAAAAAAATAAAAAAAAAGCAAATAAAAAAATGAAAGCCGAACATCCCTTTTCCACAAGTTACGACGTGATAGGAGATTACTATTACAAAGGTGAGCATTTATTATTTGGAAATCGTATTCCTCCTTTTGAGAACAAGCATTTAGAGGAGCCATTTCAGAGAATATCATTTAAATTTCCTCAAGAAGGAGTAGTAAAAGGAGAAGACGGAGAAGATGGTTCTTTAGAAAAAGCGATTGAATTAAGAAGAAGAAGAAGAGCTCATCCTAATTTTGATAAATGGGAACCACAATTTAAACAAAGAATAAATAAAGATTTATATTGGCCAAGAGATAAACCTTGGAAACCTAAAATTCCAAATTATTTAAAAAATTCTACTCCTGTTTATGTTCCTGAACCTGAAGTTAGACCTGTTACTACTTATCAAATTAGTTATCAAAATTTTCTTGTTCCTTATTATAAAAATAAAGGGGATGGAAATAAGAAATATCCTTTTTATGATGAATTTATTAGAAATCCTAAAAGACCTAATTATCATGAAGTTATGAAAAGTAAAACTACTATTGGATTTAAAAAATAAAATTTTTATATTTAATATTTTTTTTTTTTGTTTTTTTTTTTATTTTTTTTTAATGGGATTATTTTTTAAGGCTTGTTTTTTTTTTTTTTGTTTTTTGAATTTGATTTTTTTTATTAAATTTAAATGTAAATTTAGATTTTTTTATATTAATTATTAAATTGCTTTATTAACATAGAAATGAAGTGTTTATAATATTTACTAAATATTTCCTTTTTTTATAAAATAAATGAGTCCTAAATTAGTAGAAGAAAAAACAATAAATGCTCATTATAGTTTTATTACTTCTATTGGATTATTTCCTTCAGGAAAATTTGCTTCAATATCAGATGATAAATCAATTAAAATATGGAATACAAATTTTATCCCAATTCAAACTATTAATAATGCACATAATAATATTATATATAATATTACTATTCAAGATGAAAATAATTTTATTACTTCTTCTCATGATAAAACCATTAAATTTTGGTCTAAAAAAAATAATATATTTCAAACTACTCAAATTTTAAATGGAACTCATCAAAAAAGTATTTTTAAAATTATAATTTTCTCTCAAAATTCTTTTTTCTCATGCTCTTTTGATAATACAGTAAAATTATGGGAAAAATTTGGAGATTATATTCAATGTAATATGGTAATAATGCATTTAAAAAATATTTGGAATATTATAATATTAAATGATAAAAATTTATTAATTTCTTCTGGAACAGAAGGAATTTTTTTTTGGAATTTAAAAGTTTATAATTGTATTCATTTTTTAAATAAAGGCTGTTTTGGTTTTAATTCATTAGCAAGATTAGATAATAATAATATAATAATTGGAGGAGATTCTCATAATATTATGAGTGTTATTAATCTTTCAAATTTTGAAATTATTCAAGAAATTTCTGGTTTAAGTTTATGTTATGCAATTTATAGTTTTCCAAAAAGAAAAATATTTATTACTGGAGGAAAAGGAAAAGAAATTAGAGTTTATAATAGTGAAAATTATAAATGTATACAAACAATTTCTGATGCACATGATAAAATTATAAGTGGTTTTTGTGAATTAAAAACAGGACAAATTATTTCTTATTCATGGGATTGTAATTTTAAAATATGGAAATTCCAAAATTAATAATTTATTATTAAATTAACATATATTATTTATGTTATTTTGAAAATAAAAAATACAATAAAATAAAAAAATAAAAATTTAAATGAGTAAAATTAATTAATTTAAATCATAAAAAAAATAATTTTTTACATTACGTAAAGCCTATATATTGAAAAAAAAAATTTTATATTTAAAAAATTTGAATGTCGCGAACATTATTATTAATAACATTATCAATATTATTGATATCAATATCATCATATAAATTAGATCAAACAAAAAACTTTTTTTTAGATTCTGAAAATAGATATACATTATTTCACGGAGTAAACGTTGTAGTAAAATTACCTCCATATATTCCAAATACAGAAGAATTTGATCCATATATGTCATTTACAGATTATGATATAGAAATATTAAAAAAATTAGGAATTAATTTTGTAAGATTGGGAATTATTTGGGAATCAATAGAAAAAGAAGAAGGAAAATATGATTTACAACATTTAGAAAAAATGTCTGATATAGTATATAAATTAGAAAAAAATGGAATAGCAGTTTTAATTGATGCACATCAAGATATGTTTTCTAGATTATTTTGTGGTGAAGGAGCTCCAAAATTTTATACAGAAAAATTAACATATGAATCTCAATGTCAACAAAATTTCCTTTCTAAATTATTTTATTTATTAGGAGCATGTATTCCTTTATCAACAAATAATTGGAGATATGATGAAAATGGATTACCAATAATATCAGATTGTAAAAAAGGAAGTTTTATAGATTATCATAAAAGTCCAGAATTACAAAGTATATATAATTCATTTTTCTTAAATGAAAATGGAGTTTTAGATGCCTTTGGTAATTTCTGGAAAGTATTAGCAAAAAAATTTAAAGGAAGAAAAAATGTAATAGGATATGATTTATGGAATGAACCTTGGACAGCAAATTTATGGTCAGATATAAAATCATTAATGCCAGGATATATAGATGATAAATTAGTAGGACCAATGTATTCAAAATTAAATGAGGCAATAGAAGAAGTAGATAAAGATTATACATTATTTTATGAACCAGTTCCATTCCCAGATACACTTCCATTATTTGGTGGAATTCCCTTAGGAACATATAGTAAACCACCAATTGATCCAAAGAGAAGACCACAAGTATTTAATGTACATAATTATTGTTGTGCAGCTGATCAAAATATTTGTGCAACAGGAGAACCTAGTTTAGAAGCTGCTGAGAAACAATGTCCTAAATTCCATATGTCAAAAGTAAAAAAAAATAAAAAACAAGCTTTAAGTAATTCCGCTGGTTTAATTATTACTGAATTTGGTGCTTGTAGTGGTTCATTAGCTTGTCATAAGGAAATGTTAGGTTTTCTTAAAGCTGCTGATAAATATTTAGTCTCTTGGGCTTATTGGATGTATAAAGCTTATAATGATCATACTACTACTGCAAGTGAAAATTCTGAAGGTATTTTTAATCAAAATGGTACTGTTCAATATTATAAAGAAAAAGCTCTTTCTAGAACTTATGTTATGAGTTTTCAAGGTTATCCTTTAAATTTAAATTATGATGATGATACTAAAGTCATGAAAAGTTCTTTTAAATATGATATTAATATTAAAAGCCCTTGTGTTGTTTATGCTAATAAAGAATTTAATTATCCTAATGGATATGATGTTAATGTTTATAGTAATGATGATGATATTATTGATGTGGATATCAAACCTATTAATGATAATTATGTTGAAGTTTTTGTTTCTTCTAAAAAAGATGGCGTTATAGTTAATATCGATGTTGTTCCTAAATAATTATTTTTTGTTTATATTTATCATTTCAAAATTATATAAATTAAACATTTTAAATATTTAATATTGTTTTTATTATTATTTTTATATTGAATGAAATCTTTCAAAATTATTTTTATAATTTTTCTATCATTAACACTAACAGAAAATCATGAAGTTATAGATATTAATCAAGAAAATACAGATCTATTTAATCAAACAAAATATTCAATTGTATATTTCTATAAAAAGAATTTTGAAGAACATAAATATATTTTAGAAGAATTTAATAAAGCTTCTGATATAGCAAAGGAGCAAAATCTACCTTATAAATTTTTTACTATTAATATTGCAAAATATGGAAAAATAACAGAATCAAATATAAATGCTCCAGAAATTAAAATTTATTCGGATGAAAAAATAACACTTTTTAATGCTCCATTTGAAACAAAAAAAATAATAAGATATTTACATAAAGAAATAGAAGGTCCAATATATAAAGCAAATTCAATAATAGATATAGATAATTTTAAAAATGAATATCAATTACCTTTTGTTTTAATTTCAACAATAAATGAAAATAATTCTGAATATGAGATTTTTAAAGAATTTACTTTAAATTATGGAGGATTTTCAGATTCAATTAATTGTATTTCTGAAGAATGTATTAATGAATATGGAAAAAATTCAGTTACTCTTTTAAAAAATTATGATGGAAAACAAGTTAAATTAGATGGTGTAATTTCATTAGATTCAATAAATGATTTAATTAAAGAACATTCATTAGAAATTGGAGGTGAATTAAATAATAATGCTTTTATTATAATATCACATTATAATTTCACTTCTGTTATTTATTTTAGAGATTCAAATAATGAAGAAGAAAAAAAAGTAGATAATATTATTAAAGATTTAGGAAAACAGAAATTTAAATCTTATAAATATTTTGTAGCTGATATAAAAGGAAATCGTTTTAATAAAAAAATAGGTGATTTTTTCTTACTTAAAGAAAAAGATTTACCAACAATTGAAATTTTTGATCCTTTAAAATATTATAATTATCAAATTAAAACAAAAGATTTAACAAAAGAAAATATAGAAGAATTTATTTCAGGTGTAAAAGAAGGAAAAATAGATAGAGAATTAAATTCAGATGAAATACCAGAAAGACAAATTTATTCTTTCCAGACAATAGTAGGAAAAACTTTTAAAAAAATAGTTTTAGAATCAGAAAAACCATATTTAGTAATTTTTGTAAAAAATAATAAACAAATATGTCCAAAATGTTTAAATGCTGCAAAAGCTTTTCAAGCTTTATCAAATAAATATATGAAAGATTTAAAATATGATAGTTTTGGAATGGGAGCTATTGATTTAATGTATAATGAAGTTATTAGAGAAATTAATGATATTCCTCTTATTTCTTTTTATAATATTCCTGGAAATAATGAACCTATTGATTTTAAAGGTAATTTTAATAAAAATGAATTAGAAAAATTTATTGCTGATACTCTGAAGTGGAATGAAATTCCAAAAGAAGATAAAAAACATTTAGAAAAAGAGGATCTTTAAAAATTTTATAATTTATTTTAATTTTTTTTTTAATTTTTTAATTATGAAAAAACAATTTGAAATTGATAAAATCAGAAGAATTAAAAATTTTTTTGAAAAAATAAAAAATGATATAAATGATAAAATTGAAGAAATAATTGAATTAATTCCTGATGAAAATTCATATACTTCTTTGTCAAGATTTTTATGGAAAAAAATAGATGATATAAATAAATTTAAAAATGAAAATAGTCCATCATTAACTAAAACTAAAATTTTTTTTATGGAAAACAAATTAAACTTTTTAAATAATAGAATTTCATCTGCTCATAATATAACTCGTATTCTTCGTAATTCACAAGGAAAAGTTTTTAAATATAGTTATGAAAATAATACTAATGTGAAAGAAAGAAAAGGAAATTTAATTCCTAAATTTAGTTTTAAAGAAAAAGAAATAGAATTAAATTCTGAAGAAAATATTATTAAAGAATTAAAAAAAATAGAAATTAAAAGTGGAAATTTATTTAATGAATATTTAAAAAAGAGAAAATTAAGTGATAAAATTCCAAATATAAATAATAATAATAATAATAATAAGATTTCTTTTATAAAAGAATTATCTGTAATCTATAATATTTTTAAAGATAAAAGAGAAATAAATTATAGTTTTAAATGTGTTGGAAATAAAGAATATTTTGAAAAATATTCATCAGGGATTATTTTTCCAATTGATTTTAATAATAATTATTCAAATATAAAATTAATAAACTTTTCTTCTTCAAAAAATGGACTAAAATGTGATATTATAGAAAATAAACAACTTTTAAAAATACATAATTTTACTTTGTCAGAAAATGAAGAAATTGAAATTAACTTTAAAGTAAGTTCAAACAGAAAAAATAAAATAAATTTATACTCAAAAGAATATATAAATATATGGAAAGGAGCATATAATTCAATAGCAAATATTTCAATAATATTTTTAGATAATTTAATATGTTGTTCAATGGCAAATGGATTATTTAAATTTTCTAATGTAATAGATAATTTTTATTATAGTGGATTAATCCCTGAAAATGGTATTGAAGAAATTGCAACAGTAACTCAAAAAAAAACAAAAATAAAAATAACTCAAGAATTAATTTCTAAAAGAAGTATAATAAAAAAAAATGATATAAAATTTAATGCAGATTTAGAAGATTTTTTCAAAAAAAATTATACTATAGAATATCAAAGTTTAAAAATTTATAAAGATGGAATTTTTCAAGGTCTTATAACTACTCCATTTAATAAGTCTTCAAAAACAAAAATAAATATAAATAATGTTAAAGAAGAAGTAAAATTAATTCATGAAATAATAATGGAAAATGAATATAATAAAATATTACATATTCCAGAAAAATATTTATCCCAAGAAATATCAAATCAAGAAAGAAAATTTTTTTATCCAATAGCAATAAATATTATAATAAATTCCAAAGAAAAACTTCCAATTCCAATAATATTAGGTAAATGGGTATATAAAAATATAATATATACAAAAGAATATTCAAAAAAAATATTATCAGCAAAAGAAATATATAATGAAAGAAAAGGAGTATGTGATCACAAAACAATATTATATAATACATTATTATTATCTTTAGGAATTCCTTCAATTTATGCTTCTGGATTTGTTATTGATGGAAATAATACAAATAATAATATTGATACAACACATGCTTGGTCAATAATTTATTATAAAAAAGAATGGATTTCTATTGATGTTACTTGGAATATTCTTTCTGGAAAATTACCTATTTCACATATATTTAAAAGCTTTGGTAATAAATATATTATTAGTACTTCTGAAGGTTTTAATAATACACTTTCATATAAAATAGAAAATATAAATGATGAAAATTAAAGAAAATATATTAAAAAAATATTTTATAATAATAAAATTTAATATAAACGTCTCATTGAATTAATGAAAATTTCCAATTCAATTTTTTTATTTTTATATTCTTCAACTGTTCTTATTTGAACTTCATTAATCCATTTTTTAATTTCATTTAATTTTTCTTCAACTCTTCTTCTTTTATTTCCAAATCTAGCTAATTCATTTTTATATTGAATAATAAGATTTGTTAAATCAATTTTAGATTGAATTTGTTCAATTTTCTTTTTATCATCTTCATTAAATTGATTACTTTGTTTAATTAATTCTTGAATTTCATTTTCACTTAATCTATCATTTTCGCATTTAATAATTAATTGATATCTATTAAGAGTTCCAACTTCATGAGCAGTGACTTTTAAAATGGAATTAATATCTAATTCAAAAGTAACTTCACATTGAACATTTCCTTTTCTTTTTCTTTGAATACCTGAAACAATAAATTCTCCTAATAAATGATTTAAATGAGCAATTTTTCTTTCTCCTTGATAAACTTTAACAGGAATAACTTCTTGATATTCATAAGCAGTATAATATGTATTTTTTTTTTTTAAAGGAATAGGACTATTTCTTTTAATAATAGTACTCATAGAACCATTTGCTAATTCAACACCTAAACTTAAAGGAGTAACATCTAATATAACTAATTTTTCTAATCCATCTTCTTCATAATCATTTAATAATGCAGCTTGATATGAAGCTCCAAATGCAACTGCTTCATCAGGATTAATTGATTTACATAATTCCTTTTGATAAAAATATTCTTTTACCATTTCTTGTATTTTTGGTATTCTTGTTGATCCTCCTATTAATACTACTTCATCTATATCATATTTTCTTAAATTTGCATCATTTAATGTTTCTGTTATTTTATTTATACATCTATTAAATAATTCTTCACACATTTCTTCAAATTGAGGTCTTGTTATTGTTATATTAAAATCTTCTCCATCTGCTAAAGAATCAACGTCTATAGAAGTTTGCATTGCTGATGATAAATCTTTTTTTGCTTTTTCACAAGCTGCTTTTAATCTTCTTAAAGATTTTTTATTTCCTTTAATTTCAATTTCAGTTTCTTTTCTAAATTCATTAACACAATATTCTAATAAAGCATTATCAAAATCTTCTCCTCCTAAATGAGTATCCCCATTTGTAGCTTTTACTTCAAAAACAGAATCTTCTAAATTTAGAATAGAAACATCAAAAGTTCCTCCTCCTAAATCAAATATAAGAATATTACTATCTTTTTTATTTTCTAATCCATATGCAATTGCTGCTGCTGTTGGTTCATTAATTATTCTTAATACATTTAATCCTGCTATTCTTCCTGCATCTTTTGTTGCTTGTCTTTGACTATCATTAAAATATGCTGGAACTGTTATTACAGCATCATTTACTTTTTTTCCTAAATAATCTTCTGCATTATCTTTTAATCTCTGTAATATCATTGCTGATATTTCTTCTGCATAAAAATTTTTTTTTTCTCCTTTATATTGTACTACGATTAATGGTCTATTTGTTCTTTCTTCTTTTTCTATTTGAAATGGCCATAATTCTTTATCTTTTTGTACTGTTTCATCATTAAATCTACGACCTATTAATCTCTTTGCATCATATATTGTATTTTTGTAATTCTTTGTTATTTGATTTTTTGCTGCTTCTCCAATTAATCTCTCATTTTCAGTAAATGAGACTACTGATGGTGTTGTTCTTTTACCTATTTCATTCGGAATTATTTGAATATTATTATTTCTCCATATTCCTATACATGAATATGTTGTTCCTAAATCTATTCCTACTGCTGGTGTTTCATTCATTTTTTTTTTTTTTTATTACATTTTATTTATTACTAATGATATTTTTTATTTTAATTTTTAAATTATATTGATTTTAAAAAATTTAACTTTTTTTTTTAGATATAAAAAAATAAAATAATTAAAATCTTAGTTTTTTAAAACTAAATAAATGATTAAAAATTTAATATTGTTTATTATATTCCATTTCAAGAGGCATAGTAACTTTTTTAACTTCATTATTCCCTAATCCTTCAAAATAACTTAAATTTGCAAATTGTTCATCTAATGAAAAAGTATTATCATAATTAGTTCTACTTAAATTAGCATATGCAGTAGCATAAGCTTTTTCATCATAAACAGAATAATTTACTCTAATTCCAATACGACCATTTCCTAAAGTACCATTTAATTTTTCTGAAATAATATCAATATTATTAGTAAAATCTGCATTAGCATTTGCTTGTATATAACTTTCAAATAAAATTGTATCATTTGTTGAATTAAATGAAAAATAACTTTCATAAGTTATATTAGAAACTGTTCCTGTTAATTTTGTTGTTATCATATCATTATTTTCTGATAATATTTGAATATCATTATAAGATCCTTCTGTTTTATTTTCATATTTATTTAATTGATTCAAAACAATTGGAAGTAATTCTTTCAAAGCATTTTCAACATCTTTTATAAAAACATCTTTAATACTTGAATATATTTGTGATATATTATCTCTAATTAAATAATTAGTTCTATCAATTATTAAAGATTCATTTCTTAATAATTGATAGGCTAATATTTTTATTTTTTCAACGTCATCATCAATATTTGAAAAATAATTATCTAATGTTTCCGAAGGATATGTTTTATTTAAATAAGAATAAGTTGAATCAATATAACTTTCAATATTATTTATTCCATTTATCATTTTTGTAATAAAAGCATTTCTCGAAGATGATAATTCAATATATTCTTCAATTTGTAATAATTTATTTGAAAAATCAGTATAAACAGTTTTAAAATTTGATAAAGCTCCATTTATTACATATTGATTAAATTCTTGTAAATTTCTTAAATTATTTGAATCTTCTATTTTTTCGTTTGGATTTTGTTTTTTTACTTTATTAACAAAATCATTAAATAAATTATTTGAATAAGTTATTACACTACTAACTATTGATGAAATCTTATCATATGAAGTTTGAGTTTTATTTATTTTATTTTCAATATTTAATTCTTTTTCAAAATTATCAACAAAATTAATATTACTATTAATTGTATCTTCAATTGATTTTTTTGCTTCTTCTATTTTTTCATTATAAAAACTATTCATTGGTTTTAATTGATTATTAATTGAATTCATTAAAGAAACAATATTATCTTTTATATTTTTTTCTAAATCTTCATCAATTTCTAATGTTTTATATTGTTCAATTGCCTGATCATAAGTATTATAAATATTATTAATATTTTTCATTGACTCATCTACTTTAAATAAATCTAGTTTAGTTATAATATCTATTGTTTTTTGTTGTAAATTATCAAGATGTTTATATATTATATCTAATTCTTCACATAATTGTTCATTAAAATCATATTTCATGTTTATCAAAATCAAATCTTCTGTTAAATTTAAATATTTTTTTATTAATTTTTGTGTTAAGGTTTTTGAAAAAGAAATAGGTAATAAATTAATAATTTTTTCATTAAAAAGATTTTTAAAATTATCACTTTGAAAAAGATATAGAGTTTTTTCAACAAATACTTGAGTTATCTCAATTGAAAGAGTTTCTGTAATTTCATTTAGTTTTTTATAAATCACACTTTCCATTTTATTTTTTAAATTATTTTTTAATATTTCTTTTGAATCAGTATAAATTGTACTTAAAGTTGAATTAATATATACACTAATATTTGAAAAATTACTTGCAGAAAATAATAAAACTGTATATTCTTTTGTGTCATTAATAGCTTGATCTATATATGATAATTTTGGATAAATATTATTTAAGAAATCTTGATCAATAACTGCATCATAATAATCAAATCCATCATTTTGAGAATAACTACTAATTATCTCGGTAAATGATTCTTCAATAATCTCATTAATTAATTTTGAAAATTCTTTTTTTTCTGTATTATACATTATCGTAGCATCATCTAATATTTCACCTATTGTTTTTATAATATTAGATGAAAAATTATCAAATGACAATATAAGATCTAATTCATTTGAATGGTTTTTAGCATTTTCTAATAAAAGATTTGTTAAATTTGTATTAGAAAATATTAATTCAAAACTATTATAAAATTCATCAAAAACTTTAATTAAAGAATCTTCATAATCTGACATATTATTTATAAGTAATGAATTATTATTGGTACTAACTGATAAATTATTAGTTGATAAATATGTGATTAAAGTTACGTTTTCATCATTAAGTCTTTCTAATAATCTGTCTTGTGAATCTTTTAATAATTCTAAAGCTGTTTTTATTATTTCAGAATTAAAATAATTTGAACTTATTGTAGAAAAGTTATTTGCATAATTTAATTGAACTTCATTATATAAATTATCAATTCCTGAAGTATCAATATCCTCAACTAAAAAAGTATTATTTAATAATTCAATTTTAGGTGAAATTTCATTAATTTCTTTTAAATATTCTTTAATTGTATTATATCCTTTATCTATAGCTTCTTTTTCATAATTAATTAAATAATTTAATACCTCTTCATTTAATTGTAATGAATTTGAAATTTTTTCATATATTTCATTATATTTACTTTCTATTTTACTATAAAAAATTTTATAATTGTTTATGAATTCAGCTTCATCAAAAGAAAATCCATAAGCTTTTTCATAATTCATATACTCTGCTATTTTTTTAACAAAAATTCTTTTAATTTCATTTTCAGCTTTCCATACTTCATTTGATCTTTCAAGAATAAATTTTTTAGGAATATTAAATATATTTTTACTAATTATTTCAAAAGTAGAAATAATCTTATCAATATTTATATTTGAATTAAAAGCATTTTCTAAAATTTGACGAATTGATTCTAAATAAGGTTTTAATAATTCATTTTCTTCTTTATTTTTTTCATTTAAAAAAACATTAATATTTGAAATTATTTTATCTGTTTTAAAATCAGTTGCTTCAATAAATTCATTTTTATATTCATCATAGTCAAAAGTTTCCAAATTATTATTATCAATAATATTTTCAGATGATTGAATAACTTCTTTAAAATCACTAATATCAGAACGTATTTTTGCAATTTGATAATTATAAATAGTAAGTTTAGTAGGTAAATTATCTTGAATTATTGTTGGACATTCTGCTTTATAAAAACAAAATCTATATGACATTTCTACATTTGCCGTTAAATCATATACTTCCCATACATAATATATAATCTCATTTTCTAAATCGTTTATTTTTTCATCCAAATCAAAAGGATTACTTTCATCAAATTTAGGAAAATTATTTATTTTATCATCATTTATTTTTGTATATATATCTTTGAATTTTTCATTCAATGAATTATTGGTTAAGTTTATATTTAATTTTGTCATTTCTTTTGTCATTAAATTATATTTTGAATTTAAAGTTTCATTGATTTTATAATAAGTTTCATTATATGTATATTTAATATATTTTTTTAATAAAGAGTATACTTGTTTTTTTGTAATATTTCTACTATATTTTTCTTTATCACGAATTAATTGAAATTTAAAAGTTATTTCATAAGGAGGTGAAATATAATCATTCATATAATGTTTTGAGAAATGATTGTCATAAAATTCAGTTTTGTATTTATCAGAAATATTATATAATTGAGGAAAAATTTCTTCACTTAAAATATTATATGCAGTTTCATTATAATTTCTTGTGATATTATCTATTAATTTTTCTCCTAAATTATCAATTGTGCTATCAACAATTGTTTCTATTTCATTTAATTTTGTTTCATCATATTCGTTATTTTTTATTGAATTAATAATTTCATTAATTATTTGATTTATATTATTTTCAAAATTTGAAATTACAGAAGAAACATAAGAATTTTGTAATTTATCAATTTTATTTACTAAAATATCATTAAAAGTTGAAATTCTTTTTCTTTGTAATTCTCTTTCAATTTCATATAATATTTTTAAATCATTTATATATATTGTAAAATTTGTATTTACTTTAATTATTGTTTCTAATTCTGACATTATTTCATCTTTTTTATTTTTAAAATCTTCTAAATTACTATTAAATTCTTCATATAATTCTTCTAATTCATTTTCCTCTTCTAAAATTGAAGACATTGATTGTAAAATAAATTTAAATACATTCTCAATTTTTTCTCTAAAGGATTGAACAATAGTTATAAAATTATTTCTAGTGGTATTATCATATTTATCAATTAGAATAGGATTAATTTGTGCTTCTTCTGCAATTAATTCATCTTTTGATAAATTTTCTTCAATTAAATTATTAAATTCTTCATTAATGTAATTTTCATAAGAATCAGTGGTATTTTTCACATAAGATTTAAAATTATCTTTAAAATTATAATAAATATCTTCCACTTCGTCTAATTGCTCTCTTATTGCATAAAATGTTTCAATATCAAGAACTATTTCAGTATTTGATTCATTTTTATTTTTTATTTCATTTATCATATCATTATAAAATTGATTTGAGAGTGAATATATTTTTTCTAAATTATTTTTTTCTAAATATAATAGATTTTGGATTACTTCATTTGAATTACTATTAATTAATTCAGTTTCATTTGTCTTATTATTTAAAGTTTGAGAATATAATTCTTCTAAAAATTCTTTAGTTGAATCAGCTTCTAAAAGACTATTATTAAAACCTTCCATTGTTTTTTCTTTTGATATTTCATTAATATCTTCTAATCCAATTTTAAATGCTTCATTAATTTCAGCAACATCATTAATTTCATTTATAATCTCAGTAATATTACTAGTTATTTGATTTTTTAATATTTCAAATTCACCTTCTAATGAAATAATATTTTTAGTAATAATAAGATAAATTTTTGTATAAACTTCATTAACTTTATCAGCAATGTCTTTAAAATTATTTGTATCATTATATAATTCTAAAATAACAGTTTGATTATCATTTTCTTTAAAAATTAATTTAATAACAACTGAATGATTCATAGGAAAAAATCCAACAGAAGCTCCTAATCCAATACTATCTTTTGAACCTAAATCTAATTTAAACAAAGAATAACTAAATTGAACAGGAGTATAAAAAGAAGCAATTTCTAAATTTCTTATTGTAGAATTATTTTTATTAATATTATTATTTTTTTTATTTAATTTTTCTTCAACATTATTCTTTATATTATCATAATCTTCAAATCCAATATTTTCAGAAAAATTAGATATTTTTTTTAAAATATCTTCATCAATTTTATTTGATATTAATTCCGTATTTATTTCTGATTCAATATTATATTCTTCAATAATTCCTTTTCTTATATTATCATCATTTTGAAAATCATCTGGTTGAAAAACACTATTTTTTATTGTTTCAATATCACTTGAAGTCCTTTTTAATAATTTATAAGATATTTGTTTATTTAATTTTATTATTTCATTATTATCATTAAATGTAATATTTCTTTTTGTATGAATTGTTGTGATATTATTTAATATTGGTTCTTCTATTTCTTCATATATATTGTTATCTTTTATTGGATATTTATTTTTTTTTTTTTTTAATAATTCATTTATAAATGATTCCTTTTCAATTATTTGATTTAAAAAATTATTCAAAATTTCTACTGTTTCATTAGATTCAATATTTTTGCTAAAATATTTTTTAATTATTTTTCCTTCTTTTGATAAAGTAAAATTAACAATTGGAATATTTTCTAAATCATCTGAAATAAAATCATTTTTATTTTCTTCATTTTTAATATTGATTGAATAATAATCTTCTATAAAAGCATATCCATAAAAATTATTGGAGTCATTATTATAAAAATAAACGGAAATATTATATTTTTCTTCATTTGAAGTATATGAAATCTCATGAAGTCTTCTTCTATTATTTGAATTATATTTGAATAATTCATCTGATAATGTTAAATTATTTATTTTTTTATCAGAATATGAATATTTTAAGCTACTTGAAATATGAATTATATTTTCATTTTCAACATCATCGTCTTTATTATTTATTAAATAAACTACGAGAACAATAATTCCAACTAGAATAATTGCAATTAATATCATTAATACTTTACAACATGTTTTGCTTTTTTTTTTTTCTTCTGATGTAGGTGTAGGTGAATTTTGGTCACCTCCATTTCCTAGGGTTTCTTTTTCGATTTCTTCATCTTTTTTTTTCATTTTTCCATTGTCTGTAAAATTATTTTCCTTGTTTTCTATCATTTTTATAAATATAAAATTTTTTGATATATATAAGATGAAAAAAATGTTGAAAAAGTAATATAATTTTAAAGAACTATTTTTTTTTATACTTAATAAATATAAATTAATTAAATCAAAATATTTATTCTTGCTTCTTTGAATTTATATTTTAATTAATTTAAATTAATTATATTGAGATAAATAATTAAATTTAAATTTTTTGAGAATCATAAGTGTTAGATGACTTTGAAAGTTTTTTAAAATAATTATTTAATTAAAATGAGAGTTGTAAACTGGACACTTAAAAATAAAAAAACATTTCCTTCTCAATTTAAAAATATTTAAAATCATAATATAAATGATATAAAAGAAAGTAATTACAAATTTAAATGATCATTATTTAATTTAACAAAAAGTGAAAAGAAAAAGAACATTTAATAAATATTGAAATTTAAAATAACAATATAAAAGAGTTTTTAAATTAATAAATTGCTATTATAAAAAGTTAAATAGGAGAAGGAGATGAATAGAAAATGAAAAATATTTTAATAACTCTTAGACAAATTATTTTTTCTTTTCATTGGATTCTTTAAAAAAAGGGAAAAGATAATTAGGATTGAAATTAATGGAATATTTGAAAATTATATAATTTGAAAAATTAAATCAAAGTTAAATTAAATTAAATTGAATGATTTCATTAAAAAAATAAAAAAAGAAAATCAAAAATTTATTCATTTCTCAATGAAAAATATGTTAAAAGAAAAATAATAATGAAATAAATAATAATAAATAATCTATTGTATATAAAAAAATAGAAAAAACAATTAAAAAAACAAAATTGAAAAGAAAATTAAATTTGTAAAGTAGGAAAAGAATTGTAACAAAAATGAAAAAAAGAATAAAAAAAATTTTGAATGAGATTGAAAAAATAAAAAATAAAAAGAAAATAATTTCAAAAAAAGAAAGAACAATTGATATTATTAGATATACTTTTCAAGTATAAAAAATGAAATATCATTTTATCAGGAATTAGTAAAGAAACTGAATCTTCTTTTTTAATTTATTTTAAATATTTTTTTATCTTTTTTTTAAAAATGTTTTGGAAGAAAAATATAATAAAAAATTATTTAATTTATATCACTTTTAATTTAAATTGTTTTTTTAAATGTTTACATAATTATAATATGATGATATAAAAAAAATTTTTTTAAATGTGAAAAAATATTTTAATTAAGATTTCAATGAAAAATTAGAAAAATTAAAATAATTTATTGTTATATGAAGAAAGATTTAATTTATTAAAAAAGAATTTCAATAACTTTTAATTCACAATAAAATAGAAAATAAAAATGAGTTTTATCTTAAAATATAGATTTTTTCCTAATTCAAAAAAATTTTAAAAAAATTAAAAAAGAAGATTCATTTGAATATTATATTAAAAATAAAAATTTTTTATTTATGATACAAACTAAATAAAGGCTAAAGAACATTTAAATTCAAATGTTTCAAAAGAATATTTTAATACATTAAAGAATAATATCTATTTTTTTTTTACTTTTGACAATCTTAATATTATTATCTATATATTAATAATACTTTTTATGTTGTTCCTTTAATGTCATATTGATTAGAATAACAGATAGAGATATCTTTTTTATTTTTATTAATATTATTTTTTCATATAAAAATAAAAATATAAACAATGAAGTTATCTAATATATTGGGGATTGGGGATTGGGGATTGGGGATTGGG
>JAJJKW010000343.1:0-44042 GCA_023805745.1 Isotricha sp. YL-2021b | reverse complement strand
ATCAAAATTATAATAATCAACAACAAAATAATATGAATCAAAATTATAATAATCAACAACAAAATAATATGAATCAACAAAATAATTATCAACAACAAAATAATATGAATAATAATCAACAACAAAATAATAATATGAATCAAAATTATAATAATCAACAACAAAATAATATGAATCAAAATTATAATAATCAACAACAAAATAATATGAATCAAAATCAACAAAATATAAATAATCAGAATTATAATAATCAAAATCAACAAAATATAAATAACCAAAATTCTAATCAACAAAATATAAATCAACAACAACAACAACAAAATATAAATCAACAAAATCAGCAACAACAAAATATAAATCAACAAAATATAAATCAACAAAATATAAATCAACAAAATCAACAACAACAAAATATAAATCAACTAAATCAAAATCAACAAAATATAAATCAACAAAATCAACAACAACAAAATATAAATCAACAAAATCAAAATCAACAAAAACAAAATATAAATCAACAAAATCAACAACAACAAAAACAAAATATAAATCAACAAAATCAAAATCAACAAAATATAAATCAAAATCAACAAAAACAAAATATAAATCAACAAAATCAAAATCAACAAAAACAAAATATAAATAATAATCAACAACAGCAAAATATAAATAATAATCAACAAAAACAAAATATAAATCAAAATCAACAACAACAAAAACAAAATATAAATCAACAACAACAAAAACAAAATATAAATCAACAACAACAAAAACAAAATATAAATAATAATCAACAAAAACAAAATATAAATAATAATCAACAACAAAAGCAAAATATAAATCAACAAAATCAACAACAAAGACAAAATATAAATCAACAAAATCAACAACAAAAACAAAATATAAATCAACAAAGACAAAATAAAACTAAAATTCCATCATCAAAAACTTATATAAATAATACAAATGAAACAAAAGAAGAAAATTTTAATTTAACATTAGAATTAGAAAAATTTTTTGATAAAATATTATCAAATTCAACATATCAAGAAAATCAAAAAATAAAAGAAAAAGATGAAGAAAAAAAAAGAGAAAAATATAAAGAAGCAGAAAAAATAAATATGGAAGAACAAAGGAAAAAAAATGAAGAAAGAGATAAAAAAGAATCAGAAAGAAGAAAAAAAGAAAAAGAAAAAGAAGAATTTGATAGACAAATATCAAATTTTACATTTTCAGATTTAATAAGTTTTACATTAAAAGCAGGAAATGGAGAAATGTTATATGAAAATATAAATAAAAAATGTAAAATAAGAATAGCATTTATAGTTTATCATCCAGATCAAAATATATATTTTACTTTTTCAGGTCCTTTAATTAATGGTTCAAAACCTCAAATTACTTTAGCAAGAGATAAAAATTTTTTTTATTATGATTATGAAGTTACTCAACCTGGTTTATATACTTTTTTTTTAAATAATTTTAAAAATAAACAAGAAAATACTG
Source organism: Isotricha sp. YL-2021b (assembly GCA_023805745.1). Lineage (NCBI taxonomy): Eukaryota > Ciliophora > Litostomatea > Vestibuliferida > Isotrichidae > Isotricha > Isotricha sp. YL-2021b. The sequence goes on along the minus strand of JAJJKW010000343.1, from coordinate 42,539 downwards.
TTACTTTTGGTATTAGTTATGGACTTGATGAAGATAAAAGTTTAGAATCTAAATCTATGGATAAATTATCTGTTAAATTAAATAATATTGATAATAGAATTAATGAAATGAGAATTAAAGAAAATTTAATTGTTAAAAAAACTGAAAGTCATAATCAAAGCGTTAAACAACATAATAAATCTATTCTTATTTTCTCTTTTATTGAAATGATTACTATGATTTTAATCTTTGTTATTCAAATGTGTTATATTAAAAATTTAGTTGATAGGTTTTAAAGGTTTTTTTATTTAAGAGGTTTATTTTTTTTTTCTGTTTTATTTGTTTTTTTGATATTTTAAAAAAAATAAATTATTAATTAATTTTAGAATTATATTTTTTTTGATTTTATTTATTTTTAATTATAAATTTTTGATAAAAATGAACACTAATATTGGAATTTTTATATTTTTTTATAATAATAAAAATAAGATTAATTTCTTCTAGTATAAGTTTAGGTTTTTCTTCAATTGTAATAAAACTTATTGTTTTATAACTATTAAAAAAAGTTTTTTAAAGAAAAAGAAAATGAATATATAGAAGAAAGTATTAGAAAAAATTATTTAATTTCACAATATATGGAAATGAAAATTCTAGTAGAATTTTAATAACGGGAAATACTGAATTAGGTAATGATGAAATGTTTTTTTTTAATTTTAATGATTTTTTTTTTTCAATAACTACAATATATAGTTCAATAAAATATCCTTTAGGCTTTAATCATTTTTTTGATAAATAAAGCACAAATTGTATATATTTAGGTTTTTTAGAATATTTTTTTGAAATTTCTTCAGTATGTTGGTCAAGTACTATAATTAAATTATTTCTTATTTCTTTAAATATTCAAATAATATTATCAGCTGAAAAACAAATTTTAATTAATGGATTTTTATATTTTTTTTGTTTACCTTTATTTCTAACTTTATTTCCTTTTTATAATAATAGTTATAGTCAAGCAAATTTTCATTGTTATTTAGATTATATAAATTATAATTGTTGGTGAAATTTTATATGATTTTTTTTAATTTTTGTTATTGGTTATATAGTTTATAATATTTATGCTTTTTTTAAAATATTTTATTATTTTTATGTGATTTTAAAACCAATTTCCAGAAGAATAAAGAAGTTAAAAAATTTATTTTTTTAATTGTTTTATTTCCTATTAATTTAATTATGAATAAATTTTTACAAAGTTTAACAAGAATATTTTTAATATTTGGATATAATATTTAATTATTTTTTATATAAATAGTTTTATTGTTGTTTATTTGGAGCTATAAATTCAATTCCTTCTTTTTTTTAATAACAGGAATTTTAAATAAAAAAGAAGATAAAGATAAAGAAAAAAGAGAAAGTAATAGTATTACTTTTAATGAAAATAGATAATAATTATATTGGATTATAATATTTAGAAATTTTTAATTAATTTTAATTTCTTTTTAAAAAATTATTTTTTATTTTAAATCAATGAATTCTTTTGTTATATATAAAGATGATGAAACAAATGAAAATTTAAAAGATATTATTAATAAAACAATAGAAAAAGTTGGTAAAGAAAATATAGGAAAATATGAAGAAAAATATTCAAATTCAATTTCAATAAAATCAATTTCTCCTTCTTTAATAATAAATATAAATAATAAAGAACCAATTCAAATTTTACCAAAATTTAATTTAAATAATGAAGAAACATTAAAATCAATTGAAGAAGAAAAAATAAAAAATAAAGAAAAATTAATTCCTTTAAAAGAAATTCCTGAAAGTACTTTATCTAAATTAAATAAAGATGAAGAAGAAAAAAATGAAAAAAAATATGAAATATTAGAACCTGAAAATTTAGAAGAAGATCCTAGATTAGAAATGGATAAAGAAAATTTATTAAAAGGATTTAAATTCGGAATGGATCCTTTTGATACTTGTATTTTTCCTAATAAAGATAATGATGAAGAAGAAGAAGAAGAAGATGAAGATAAAAAATATGAATTACAATTTAAATCTTTAGAAGAAAGATTAAATGAAATGTTTAATATAAAACTTGAATAATATATTTTTAAAAGATAAATAGAAAATAAAAATAAAAATTTCCAAAAATATTAAATTTTTTTCTAATTTTTTGATAAAATAAATTGTTTTGTTTATTAAAATATAATATTATCAATTTTATATAATTTAAAAAGAGATTAATTTTTTGTCATTATTGAAGTTTATTTTAATAATTTAAACAATAATAATATAGAATATATATCAATTTAAAATTTGTAAAAAAATATTATATTATTTTATAAAAATTAAAAAAAATTATGGAAAAAGATTGATTAAAAATTATTCATTGAATTAAATCCAATTACATAAAATTTAATAAATTATATTACCCCATAAATAAAATCCCTAAAAAAAAAAAATTTAATAAACAATAAAATAAAATAAATAAAAAAAAAATAAAAATAATATATAAAAAAAAAAAAAATAATATTATTTATCCAAAAAAAAAAAAAACCATTCAAAACCCTTAAAAAAAATGTCCGACGAAGAAAACCAACCTGAAGAAATTGACCAAGAAAAATTACTCGATTCCTTAATTCAAGAAGTAAACGCTCAATCCTATCAAGTACGAACATCAATAGATAACAATAAATTACGTCATACATTAAAATATGGTAAAAATATGTTAGATACATTAAGAACATCAAAATTAACTCCAAGTAATTATTATCATTTATACACAACAATATTTGATGAAATGCAATATATATATAATTATTTTAGAGAAGAAGCTCGAAGAGGAAGAAGAATGAAAGATTTATATGATGTAGTTCAACAATGTGAAACAATAGTTTCTAGATTATATTTATTAATTTGTGTAGCTTCAGCATATATTGAAACAGGACAAGCAAATGCAACTGATATAATATTTGATTTATTTAATTTAATGAAAGGTGTTCAAAATCCTTTAAGAGGATTATTTTGTAGATTTTTCTTTTTAAAAATGATTAAAGATAGACTTCCTGATAAAGGAAATGAATATGAAAAAACTGGAGCTTCTCCTGATGATTCTATTAAATTTATTTTAAATAATTTAGATGATATGAATAGACTTTGGATTAGATTAAATAATATTGATGATCCTGAAGAAAGAATTATTAGAGAAAAAGAAAGAGAACAATTAAAATATTTAGTTGGAGAAAATATTACTAGATTAAGTTCATTAAATGCTATTACTCCTGAAATTTATAGAAAAAAAGTTTTACCAAGAATAATAGAAATATTATTAGATTCAAAAGATGCTATGAGTCAACAATATTTAATGGAATGTGTTATTCAAGCTTTTCCTGATGAATATAATATAGAAGCTATGAATACTTTATTAGAAACTTCAAGTAAATTAGAAACTGTTGTTGATATAAAAACTTTATTTATTTCTCTTATGGAAAAATTAGCAAAATATGTTACAAATATTAAAGAAGAAGAAAATATTGGAGGTAATTCTCCAGCACAAATATTTAATTTATTAAAAGGAAATATTGATAAAATTATCAGAGAAAATCAAAGTTTAAATCTTCAAGATAATTTAAAATTAATTGAATTAGAATCTGCTTTTTTAAAATTTGCAATAAAATGTTGTCCTAAAAAAGATAGATTATATACAGTAAATAATACTTTAGGAGATTGTGTTTCATTATTAAATAGAAATAGAGGAGAAAGATTAAATTCTGATGGAATGAAATTAATAGGAAAATTATTAGCATCACCTTTAGAATCTAATTTATCTATTTTTGATATGCCTTCATTTCCAGAATTAATGAAATATTTAAATTATTCTTCAAGAGCAACTTTAAGTTTAAGAATAATAGATTCTTTAATAGGAAAAAATTCAGAAGTTGAAATAAATAGTTCTTCAAAAATGACAACTTTAGTAGATTTTATTAGACCTTTATTAGAAGATTCTCCTGATTCAGGTGAATTTGATCAATATCAATTTGAATATGAACAAACTGCAGTTTGTAAAGTATTATATACTATAAAAACAAATGATCCTCAAAATGTTTATGATATATTAAATATATTAAAAAATGCTTTTGTTAAAGGAGGAAAAGATAGAATGAAAGTTACTCTTCCTGCTTTAGTTAGTACCTATTTAAATTTAGCTTATTCTATTTCTAATTCTTTTGCTAAACATAATAATATTGAAGATAATGATGAAAGAACTGTTCATAATGAATTTATTTCAAAATATGATTTAAGAAATTTAGATACTAATGATTTATTCAATAAATTTATTAGAAGAGTTTATACTCAAATTAATGATACTATAACTTTATTAGAAAATGAACATCCTGAATTAGCTTTTAAATTATATTTACAATTAGCAACTCAAGCAAATAATGTTAAAATTGATAAAATAACTTATGAAGAAGTTTGTTATTCTGCTTTAACTTCTGCAATTCAAGTATTTAATAGTGGAAAAATGAATAATGATATTAAAGTAGATTTATTAAATGAAATGGTTGGTGCAGTTTTAAATTTTAATATATTAGGTCATGATAATTTTATTGGAATAACTTCTAATATAGTTCAAGCGGCTCAAACTTTAATAAAAAGAAGTGATCAATGTATTGCTATTTTAAGTTGTGTTCATTTATTTTGTAATGGAGAAAATATGGATAAAAATAAAGTTAATGATTGTTTAACTAAATCAAAAAGATTTGCTGATTTTGCTATGACTAATCCACAAAATGCTATTTTATTTATCTATATTATTAATAAATATATTTATTTAATTGATAAATTTGAAAATCAAGATTTCTGCGATTTTATTGTTATTGATACTATTAATGATTTAATTGAATTAGTTAAAAATCATATTCATAGTATGAAACTTGAAAATAAAGATGCTAAATTTTTACCTGAAATTGAAGAATATTATAATAATACTTTATCTTTGTTGAGAGAAAGAAAAAAAGGAGGAATGAGTAAAATATTATCACAAGTTAATGTTTAGATAATAAGTTTTATTTAAAAAATTATTAAAATTTAATATAAAATATTGTTTTATCACGTTAATTTTAATTTTTTAATTAAATAAATAAAAGAATTAAAATAATTAGATAAATTTTTTTATATTATTTATTTATATTATTTATATTTTTTCTTTAATAATTTAACATTTATCATTCTCTCAAAAAATTTATTAATGTTAATTATATGAGTCAAATTATTTTATCAAAACAAAATCTATAGATTAATATACTTATAATACAAATAATAATTTTATATATATTTCTTTAAAAATCAATCTAATTTATTTGAACTTATTTTTAAAATTACAGGATTTGCCATATTTAAATTAATATCAGTTTTATCTTCTTCAGCAATTTCTTTTTTAGTTAAACTTTCAAAAATATTTTTTTTACTATTAAATATATTTTTATTTCCAAAATTACTATTTTTTATGTCAACAGAATATCTTTTTGTAAAATTCAAATTAAGATTTTTATTTTCTTTATCATCATTATCATTATTTTTCTCAAAACTTTTATTCATATTATTATGACTTTGTTTACTTAAAGTTCTTCTAGTAATTCCTTCATAATTATTTATATTAAATTGAATAGATTTAACTTTATTAATTTTAGAAATTCCTTGATTATAATAAAAAAAATCAAAAACATGGCTTTCATTAACAAATTTAATATATTTATTTTTAATATAATCTTCAATTTCATCATCTTTTTTATTAGCATAATCATAATCATAATAATCTTCATTTTCATTGAAAATAAATGGAGATTTAAATTTCATTTTTTCAATTTCATCCCAATTAATATCTTTTAAATAAGGATGATTTTTAATTTCTTTAATACCATTATAACCAAGTCTAGATTTATTTTTTCTTTTAAGTAATTTATTAACAAAATCAGCACAATTTTTATTATAATTTTTAGGTAAATTATGTTCTTTAATTTTAACATCTCTTGAAATGACTTGATCTCTAATTTCTTTTCTACTTTTTCCATTATAAGGTCTTTTACCAAAAATTAATTCAAATATAATAATACCTAAAGCATAAAAATCAACTTCAAAAGAATGAGGTTTTTTTATTAAAACTTCTGGAGCCATATAACCAGGAGTTCCACTTGAATTTATTAATATATCATTTTCATTATGTTCATTTGCTATTCCAAAATCTGTTAAATGTAAATAACCTTTTATATCAAATACTAAATTTTCTGGCTTAATATCTCTATGAATTATTTTATTTGAATGAATATATTCTAAACTTAATATTATATTTGATATTATAAATTTTGTCTCTTCTTCTGTAAATTTTTCCTTTTTACATATATGATATCTTAAATCTCCTCCTTGAAGATAATCTAATATAATATATAATTGTTCTTCTGTTTGAAATGCAAAATGCATATTTGATAAAAAAGGATAATGTAATTTTTCTAAAAATTGTCTTTCTTTTGCTATTGAATTTATTGATTTTTTCATATATATTTTTGTTTTTGACATTTCTTTCATTGCATATATTTTTTTTGTTCTTTTATATTTTACTTTCCATACTCTTCCAAATCCCCCTTTTCCTATTGCATAAAGGATTTTGAAATTATTATATGATATATCTATAATTTTTTAAATTATTTTTTTATTATTTTTATTCTTACATTCTTCATTAATATCAGATTTATCTCTATCATTACAACATCCCATTTATTTTTGTTAAATTTTTTGAAGAAAATTTTTTATATTTTTGAATAAATTTTAATGTTTAATAGAATAAAAGAATAATTTATTTATTATTTATTTAATTTTTACTTTATTTTATTGATTATTATTATTATTGTTATTAATATTGTCTTCGACTATAGGTCTAAATGGACCAAATTCAAAAAATAAATTTAATTCCTTTAAATTATCAATAATATTATTATATTCCTCAACACTAATATACCCTAATAATTTTTTTATTTTATTATTATTAGAATTTAAAGTAAAAAAAGATTCAAAATCTTTAACCCATTCAAATTTAGGAAAAGTAATATATTTATTAATTCTAAACATTAAATATGAACTTAAAGTTCCACATAAATTTCCAATTAAAGAAGCATTTGGAGTTATTACTTGAGTTAATAACATTAATAAATAAGTTGAATAAAGTCCTCTTATAACAATAAAAAGTAAATTAATATTTCTATCAAAATTTTTATTAAGTAAAAAATAAGAGAAATATAATGTGAAAAAAATTGAACTAAAACCACATTGTTCAAAAAAATTATATGCTGGTAATCTTAATAAAAATTTAAGAAAAAAAATAGAGGTTAAATAAAAAATTGAAGTTAATATAATTGAATGAATTGCTATTATTAAAGTAAAAATTGATCCTATCTCTTTTTCAAGATATTGTGTTATATGATAAGTTCCAAACATATTTGTTAAGAAATCAAATATTCCATGATGATAAAAATGATTAGAAAAAATTCTATAATATTGTTTTTTTTTTAATAAAGGCCAAAGCATTAAAGAATAATTTTTGATATCATAAGATTTAAAAAAAGAATGAATAAAACCAATTATATTTATAAATAAAAATAATATAAAACTAAAAGTTATTTTGGGATTATATATTTCTGGCTCATTTAATTGAATGTTTATTTCATTTTGATTATTAACTAAATTTATATTATTATTATTATTATTTTCATTTTCAATATTTTGAACTAAACTATTATCATTTTGAATTCCTGAAGAAAAAGGAATTTGATTATAAGTATTTTCTTCTTTTAAATTATTATCATTAGAAGGTTCAGATAATTCATTAGAAACATTATTAATTTTTTCATCAGAAGTATTATTTTCTTCTTTTTTCATTATAAAAAATGAATAATAAAAATAAAAAAAAAATTTATTAAATACAAAATTAAAAAATTAAAAAAAAAGACATATAAAAACTCAAAAAAAAAAAAAATGAAAAAAATAATTTTTCTATCATTTCTTCAAAATATTATAAATTGGAGTCCATATTATACTCCATTTACAGATAAAAAATATATAAGAACAAATACAATTTATGGAACAGGAAATAAATTAACTGATACTGCATATAAATCTTATTGTGCAATAAAATGTAATCAAAGTTATTATTATAATGAATTTTGTTGTATTGGAGGTACTTATTCAATAATGAATTGTCTTTCAAAAGAAAAATGTAAAGAATTAGAAAATTATTATAAAAATTATATGATTAAATTTGCTTTTATATCTTATTTTTCCCTTATTTTAATTACTATGATTATTATATTTATTTTATTTTATTGGTTTACTGAAATTAAATATTTTAAATTAAAAAATGCAATTACTGCTTCTATTATTGTTTTTTTTATTGGTTTAATTATTCCTATTATTATTCTTCAAATTTATTGTTTTTTGAAAAAAACTTCTATTTCTCAAATTTTCGGAGCTGATTTTAAAACTTGTTGGAATAAAACTAATTTTACAAATTTACAAAGTGTTGAAATTAAAGAAAATATTGATGAAAATAGTATTGAAATAAATAAAAAAAATTTGGAAGAAAAAAGTTCTAATAATGAGATTAATTAATAATATTTAATTTTTTTATTTATTTAATTATTTATTTATTAATTTAATAAATTTATGGGAAATCATTGTACGAATTGTTTTGATAAAACTCATGATAATAATATTCAAGATTTATCTAATAGAAATAAAAGTCCTATTTCGATTAATAATAATAATAATAAAATGTTTTTATTAAATCAAGATGAAAGTGTTACAAATATAAATATAAAAAATGATGAATCAATATTTTCTGGGATTAATAATAATTATAATAATGATAATAATGAAAATAATGAAAATATAAAATATATGAATAGCAATATTACATTTAATGATATACCAGTTGAATATATAACAAATTTAAATAAAATTATTAAAGGATATTTATATAGAAAATTTTATAATAATCAATTAAAAGAAAGATTAAAAAACTTTTCAACAGAATTATATAATAAATATATAGAAATAACTAAAAATGAAAAAATTGAAAAAATATTAAATAATGAAATAAAAGATGAACAATTAATAGAATATCAAAATAAAAAATGGTCAAATTATTATCCCCAAAATCCAAATGAAGAAATAGAATCTTTAATATTAAAAACTAAAAAATATAAAGGAATAAAAATAAAATATAAGATAAAAAATAATATAAATTCAACAATACAAGAATTAATATCAAATACAGAATATTTATATGAAGGAGAATTAGATTTTTTCACAGGAAAAAAATGTGGTTTTGGAAAAGAAATTTATAAAGATTCTTCAATTATTTTAGGAACTTTTTATAATGATGAATCAAATGGTTTTAATAAATTTATAGATTCAAATGATAATTTTTATATAGGATTATTTAAGAAAAATAAATTAAATGGAAAAGGATTACAATATAATTATGAAAATAAAGATTTTTATGAAGGTGATTTTATAAATGGATTAAAAGAAGGAAATGGAATAGAAATAAAAAATGGAAATAAATATGAAGGTGAATTTAAAGAAAATGAAAAAAATGGAAAAGGAAAATTAATATTTAAAACAGGAGATATTTATGAAGGAAATTTTTTAAATAATAAATTTAATGGTGAAGGACATTATATTTGGAAAAAAAATAATAATGAGTATATTGGAGAATATAAAGATGGTATATTTCATGGAGAAGGATTATATAAATGGAATGAAAATGAATATTATAAAGGAGAATATGTTAATGGAATAAAAGAAGGAAAAGGAGAAATTAAAAAAGCAAATGGAGATAAATTTATTTGTAATTTTTCTAATGGAAAACCTAATGGAATTGGTTTTTATGAAAATAATAAAGGTAAAAGAAAAGAAGTTGAATTTATTAATGGGAAAATTAATAAGAAATATAAAAAAAATAGTAGTTCTTAAATATTTTTATTTTTGATTTTTTTATATATAATATTTTTTTAATTTTGAGTGATTTATTTAGTTTATTTATTTTTTTATCTTATTTATATTTTATTTATTTATTATATTTTTTAATGTAATTTTACTTTAGATAATTGATTTAAACCTGCAGCTACTCTTCTTCCTTTTAATAAATTTTGATTATCTTGTAATTTTTTATTTTTTTCTTTATTATATTCTTTTTTATTTTCTAAAGATTTAATTTTATTTTCTAATTCAAAATCTTCTTCATCATCTTCTTCATTTTTATTTAATCTTTCTTCAAAATTATCATTATTATCTTCATTATAACCTTGATGAAATTTTTGAATTTTTTTTCTTTTTTTTTGTAATAATTTTTCATTTAATTTTAATATTTCTTTATTAACAATATTATCTTCATCTTTATCTTTTTTTTTATTTTTACTTTCATCAACTTCAATTTTTTTTAATTCTTCTTTAAAATCATCATCATCATTAATTTTTAAATTTCTATTTTTTTTCTTAAATTTATCACTAGTAAAATCAATAGCATATTCTTTATTATTAAATAAATTAGCAAATCTCGGATCATTTAAATTAATATTTTTATTATTTTGAATATTTTCATTATTTAATAATTGAGAATTAATTTTAGGTTTTTTTCCTTTATTAAAAACAATTCTATCACCTAATAATTTTTCTAATTTTTCTTCTTTTTTTTTATTTAAATATTCTTTATAAGAAAAAGGTTGATTTAAATCTCTTAATTTTTTATATAATTTAAAATCCATAAAATAACCATGCATAAAAGGTTTAATCATTTTAGTTCCAATTAAATTATTAGCACCTAATTCTTCTAATTCTTTTTCAGTTAAAAATTTATAATCTTCAAATAAAGAATAATTTTTAGCTTCTTCTAATTCTTCTGTAATATTATCTAAAAAAGAAGCCCATTTTGGAGAAGGACCAATTTGAGGAATAAAATATATTTCTATTATTTCACTTTCAGTAGCAAAAAAAAACATTCCAGAATTAGAATAAATTTCAAAATCATTTATTTCATTTTTTGGTTCAATATTAGTGAAATTTTTCCCTGTTTTATAATTAGAAAATTTAGCTATTTTTTTATCAACAGTAATAATATTTTTAGAATATTCATCAAAAATAATTTTAATAATAGGTAATTTATAAGCATGATTTATAGTATAAATTGGTTTAGAATTTCTTAAATCAAAAACATTAATAATTCCTTCTTTATTTCCAATTGCCATATTTAAACCATCATTAGAAAAATTAATAGAAGTTAAATCAACATTAAAATCATCAAAACAAAAACAATTATTTTTCATTCTTAAATCAAATAATTCAACAATACCATTTTCACAAGCAGAACCAATTAATTCTAAAGGTTGATTATATGCTAAATTATTTATTCCAGAACTTTTTGTTTCAAAACTTTTTAAAAATTGTCCTTCATATAAATTTAATCTATAAATTTCATTTCCAGTTCCACAAGAAAATAAATCACAATAAATAGGATCATATTTTATATCTCTTCCATATTTTGGAATTCTAATTTTAAAATGTTTTCCATATTGAGCATGTAATTCTATATTTCTATCATCACATAACATTGCACATTTTTTATAATCTTCACTTATAATTTCTATTTTTCTTATTTGACTATCAAATCCTCTTTCACATTTTAATGACATTTCATTAAAATCAAATATTTTTAATCTTGGAGGATAAATTCCACTTGCAAATAAATAATTTTTATCTTTTGATATTTTTATACATTGTGATGATATTGGAAATGTACAATCTTGAAGTATTTCTATTCTATTTGTATATTCTTGGTTTTTTTTTAATTTTTTTACACTAAAATTTGAATCTTTCATTAAATCATATAATGTCTTTCCTGCTGTTAAATTATATATTTTCAATCCATTTATTTCTGATATTTGTATGTTTGACATTCTTAAAGAAGGAAAATATATATTTTTTTTTTTTATTTTATTTTTAAAAATTAATTATTTTTATTTTTTTTTTTAATGAAAATTTTTTCTTTTTTTTTATTCTTTTTTTATTTATTTTTTTATTTAATAAAATATAATAAAGATTATTTTTTATATCATACAAATGAAGAAAATAATTATTTTGATTATTTGACATTTCTATAAAAACAAAAAAAAAAAATTTAATAGTTCCATAATAAATTAATATTTAATAAATAATCAATTTTGAAATAATGAAATGTAATTGACCTAAATCTACCATAATATATATAAAAATATATAAATTGGCACTTTAAAACATCTAATTTTCCTATTGAATAAAAACATATAAAAATAATTGTTAAAATATTAAACTTTTATTAAAATTGATTTAATAATTAAAAACAACTAAAACACCAAAATTGAAAATCAATGTTAACTCAACCTAAAACATTAGGAACAAATATATCTCAAAATCAAAATATTTCAATTCAAAATCAAATTATTTCAAAAAAACCAATTGAAGAAGAAAAAAAAAAACTTAAAGATAATGAAGGAAAAATGGAACTTGCTAATCAAAAGTTAAAAGAAGAAAATACTCTTTCTTCCCTTAAAAGTATATAAATATATTATAATATTATTATTTTTAGATCCAATTAATACTCCTTTAAATAATTCTAATAGAGAAATAAAACCAAAACAGTATTTTTTTTCTTCACAGATTTCAAATGATAACAAACAAACTATAAAGGAACAAAAAGTTAGTTTTAATGTAATTAAAAAACCAAATCATACAAATGGAAATAATTCAATAAATAATATTGGAAAAAATCATAATTTTTCAAGTGATAATAAATATAAAAGTTCAACTCCTTTTTTTGATCTTTATCAAAGGAATAATCAAAATAAAAAAAATATATTAAATAATTCAAATAATAATTTAACAATGCCAAATATTACAATGAATATTCCTATTATAAATAGGAGTCCTATATCACCTCAAGATATAAATAAGAAAAATAATGAAAAAATAGGTTTTTGTTATTTAAATGAAAAAAGTTTTCAAAATTTGGTTAATGATTCTCCTTTTTTAAAAAATAATACAATAGAAAATGAAAATAATAATATTAAACCATCATTACCTCCAATAGTAAAAAATCAAAAATTTAAAGATATTTATTTAGATTTATTAGTAAATTCTGCAGATTCATTAATAAAAAATGGTTTAAATATTAATAATCTTAAAAATTATATTCCCCCATCAAATGATAAAATATCATATTCATATCATAATCACACAAATTTAAAAAGAATAAATAACCAAAATAATAATAATATAAAAGACCAAAATCTAAATAATATAAATTCAAATAATCAAAATAATATAAAATGTGAAAATAAAATATGTCCAGTAACATTTAATAAAAATTCTACAATTCATAAAACAAAAGCATTTTCCTTAAAAAATCATATATTAAATTTATGTAATTTATGTTATCAAGCATATAAAAATGGTCAATTTTGTTATTATTGTGGAACAATTTATAGAGAATATAAAGGAAAAAAAGGATTTAATGAACATAAAAGTTGGATTGGATGTGATTATTGTAAAAATTGGGAACATATTCAATGTGAAGAAGAATGTGGAATTTTTAATAATCTTTCACAATTAATTAAAGATAATAAATATAAATATAAATGCCCTATTTGCAGAAAAAAAGATAAAAATTATTTAAAACATAAATCTTCTAAACCTCAAACTTCAGATGAAACTGAAGAAGATATTTCTTCTATTAAAATTAGCAAAAAAAAAAAAAATGATTTTTTGATTAATAATGGAAAAAAAGATAAAAATTCTTATAATAGTGAATTGAATTATGATTTGAAGCTAATTCAGGAAATTGATAAGTAAAAATAATATTTTTTTTCTTACTTTTTTATCAGTATTTTTTTAATTTTTTTGTTTTTTTTTTCTTTTATTAGTATTTTATTTTATTGTTTAAAATATTCTTTTAAAAAATTTTTTTTTACTTTTTATATTAATTTAAATAGAGATTAAATAAATTTATTATATAATAAATAGTAATATAATATTTATATACTACTTAACATAAAATATTTATACATTTTCTTTTTTTTCTTTTTTTTTGAGAGGTTGATTTTGATTGATTACAAATTTTATTATTATTTAAATTTAATTTAATTAAATTTTTATTAGTTTTAATTATTCTTTTCGGAGTACAAATTTTTTTTCTATCAGTTTCTGGAAATAATAAAGTATTATTACTATTATTTGAAACATTGATAGTATAAAAATCATTTGATATTCTATTTCTTTTTCTTAAAGATTTATTTAAAAAATCTTTTAATTTTGTTATTTCTATTGTTTTATTTTTTTTATTTGTATTTTTTAAAGAATCATATGTTTGCATTGGAAAAAGATTATTTCTTTTAATTGGTAATTTATTTTTATTCAATAATTGTTCTAATTTAATAGTTGAAAAATTTTTATCATTTTTATTTAAAATTTTATTATTCATTTCTTTTGAATTTTTTTTAGGACGAGGAATTTTTTTCAAAGATATATTTTTATCTTTTACTTTTGAATTATTTTTATCTTTGGAAATACTAAAACTTGCTTTTTTAAATTTTAAGTTATTTGGTATCTTTAATTTATTTGAATTATTAATATTAAGTTTATTTAATTTTGAATGGAAATTAAATTTTGAATTTGGGATAAATTTGTTTTTTATTTTAATTTTCTCCTTAATAACATTTCTAGTATTATTACTAGTTGCAGAAGTATTTCTTGTTTTATTAATTGAATTTAAATTATTTTTTAAATTTTCTTTCTCATTTTTTTCGATTACTCCAGATAATTTATCTGTAAAATTAATAATTGATTTTAAAGAATCATTTCTTTTTTCACTATTAAATATATAAGAACCAAATAAATCTTTTATTTTACTTTTATCATTTTTATTTTCTGCTAAAATACTATTATAAATATCATTATTGAAAATAGTAATACTTTTCTTTTTTATTTTTTTATTAATTTTATTTTCAAATTTCATTACTTCTATAAAATCAATAACTTTTTGTTTTCTTCTAATATTTTTATAAATATAATTTCCTTCATCTAAAAGAAAATAATTAGGAAATAATTTAGAAGCATTATTATAATAATTAGTTAATAATTTTAATCTTGATTTATTGTCATTTTTCTTATAAAAACGCTTTAAAAATTCAGATGGATCATCATATAAAAGATAATCTTTAAAAACAGAAACTAAGTGAGCATCAGAATTTTCTAATAAATGATTAGTCATAATTAAATTATAATCATCTGGTAATATATTATATTTTAATAATAATCTTCTAGATAACTCTTTAATCATTAAAAAAAAAATTTAAAAAAAAATGACTCTTTTTTAAATATAAAAAACATTTATTATATTATTATTTATAAAAATAAATAAATCTAAAATTTAATTATATTTTTGATTATTTAAAAATATTAAATAATATTCTATTAAAAATTAATTATATAATCTATAAATATTTTCAAAAAATTAAACTATTTAAAGAGAAAAAGATTATCACAATAAAAATTATAAATAGATTGATAATAAGAATTTTTTTGAAAAGGATATCCTTCAAATAATTTATCAAGAGATTGTTTATTTTTAATTATTTTTTTTATCCATTCATAATTAAGATTATTATCAAAATTATTTATAAATTTACTAAAATTCCATAAATAATAAAAATAATTAGGTTTTTCTTCATATTTTAATTTTCTCGTAGTTAAAAGCATTTCTTTAAATTTAATAGGTAAACCTTCAGTAATTTCTTCAAGAGTAGAATTAGATTTAATATTTTTAATACCATTCATTCTTTCAATTTTTGTTTTTGCTTTTACACTTTGCCAAGGTAAACAACCTTTAATTAAATATATTAAAACATATAATAAACTTTCTATATCATCTCTTCTACTCATTCTAATTCCAAAATGAGCATTAAGTGAAGCATATCTTAAAGTTCCTATAAAATTATTTCCTGTAGTATATTCATAATGTTTTTCTAATTTATCACAATAATAACATGAAAGACCAAAATCAATTAAATGTATTGTTTTAAAATCTATTTTATTATATATTGAAGAAAAAGTTCCCCATACAAAATTATTTGGTTTTATATCTCTATGAATTAATCTATTATCATGTAAAGATTGTAATCTTAATATCATTTCTATTCCTAAATTTCCTATTGTTGTTAAATTAAAACATTCTCCATTAAATTTAAATAATTTATCTAATGAAGGTCCTAATAAATTTTCTACTAAAAAATAATTAGAAGTATTATTATTATTTATAACATCATAATGTTTTGGAATAGGAAAACCTTCTTCTTTTTTTAATATTTCTAATATTTGATATTCTCTATATAAAGTATCAGATTTTCCTAATTCAATATTTACATTTTGTATTTTAATTGCATATTCATTTTCTTTTTTATAATCTATTCCATAATATACATTTCCAAAAGCTCCATTTCCTAATTTATAATCTGGAAAATAAATATATTCTCCTATATATAAATAATTTGAAGATACTAAAGGAAAATAATTTTGATTTCTTAAATATGATAATCCTTTAAATTTTCTAAATGTATTTCCTACAAGAAATGGATGTTTTTTCTCATGAAAAAATGATAATTTTTCATTTTTTAAATTTATTGTTATTAATTTATTTTCTTTTAATTCATTTTTTTTTTCTATACTTTTTATTCCTTTATTTAATTTAATTGATGATATTTCTGTTTTTTTTTTATTTGATATATCTAAATGCTTATTTTTTGAATATAAATTATCAAAAGAATGATTTTCTAAATTTTCTGATAAAAAAGGATTAGATACAACTAAATTTTTTCCATTTTTTCTAAATTTTGGAAATTCTGCTTTTTCATTTGGAAATGATTTATTATTATTATCTAATTGTTGTTTTTCTTTTAAACTTGGAATTATTATTTCTTCATTTTGATTATTATTTTTATATATTAAATTTTTTTGAACTTTATAATGTTTTACAAATTCTTCAATAATTTCTTCTTTAACAGGTTTTAGATATTTTAATTCTGTTTCTTTTTTTTTTTCACTTACTAAAAAAATCGGATTTTTTTTTTTATGTATTTCAACAATTTTGTCTAACATTTAATTAAAAAGAAATAAAAATTTAATTTTTTCTATGAGAATTTATTTTAAATACTCTTAATTTTAATATGTTAAAGATTTTATTAATTTTAATAATTTTGCTGTTTAAAAAAATTAAGAAAAAAATAAATAAATTAGTATTTTTTAATCTTTTAGTATTTAAATTCAAAACTTGGACTTAATTTTACTGATATTTATTGTTTTTAATTAAAATATTTTTCAAATAATTGAGTTTTTATTTTAGCTTTTTTAAATGTTTAGTTTTATTTGAATTAAAAAGAAAAAGAGGAATATTCTTTTTATTATATTCTTTTCTTTTTTTTATTATTTTCATTTTCAATTCCTTAATTTTTTGTTATTGGATAAATTCAATTTTTATTATTTTTACATAAAATCAACATGTCCACAATAAAAGTTTCAATATCTTCTTTTTTTTATTATATAAATAAATTTTTTCATATAATTTGAAATAAAGATTATAAAAACATAAATTTCTTATCTCTTTTAAAAAAAAAATTTTTTTTTGAAAAAATAATTTAAATTTCTAATTTTAAACCAAACTAACCTACATTTAAAAAAAATATATAACTTTGAAGTTTTTAAGAATATATAATAATAAATGAAAAAAATTAAATATCAGTATACATAAATAAATCTTCTCCAATAGAACTAGGATAAAAATTTTTAGAAAAATCATCTATTCCAGACTTATTATATTCAATTTGTAAATTAGTAAAATTATGTGTGATATCATTAATAATAGAATTAGTTTTACTATCTTTAATTTTAAACATATATTTATGATGAGAGAAGAATTTATTAATTCCTAAATTATTTAATTCAAAAAATAAAACTTTATCAGGTCTAATTAATCCAGTATAATGTGTTTTAGCCCATTCAATATCTAAATCGTCACAAATATTTTCAGCAATTTCTTTATAACAATAATTTATAACAAATATATTATTTCCTTTATCTAATTCTTTTAATATTTCTTCTCTTTTTTTCCATCTTTCCATTGCATATAACATATGAGATGCTCTTTTATACATTCTTTCACTTTTTGTTTTCATTTCTCTCATATCTGATTCTTTCTCTTTTGGCATATTTTCAAATGTTATTATTGTTAATGGTACTTTTAATAATGTTCTTAATGTTTCTTCAAAATTCTGAATATTTGGAATATTTATATTTTCTATATCTATAAATAAACCTCTTTTTTTTGAAATCATTTTTTTTTGGAAATAATATTTTTTTTAATTTTTTTATTTTTTTTAAAAAATAAAAATGTATTTTTATTCTATTTAATAAAAAAATTAATAGAAAAAAAAAATTTATTTTAATAAAACTTATTTTTTTTTTATTTTTTTACAAATATGTAAATGCTCCTCCACTTCCACATGATGCATGTCTAAAATGTTTTCTTCCAAAATAAGGTCTTTGATTATTTTCGTTTTTATTTAATAAATTTGCTTTTTGAGTAATATTAAAATCATCATTTGTTATTTTACTATTTATATTATTATTATTATAATCTCTTTTAAAATTATTTTTAAAAGTTTTTTGAAATCTTTCACTATTTAATATATGATTATATGCTTCTGCATGTCTATTATTTTTTATTTTTTCTTGTTCATTTAATAATTTATTTTGTTCAGGAGTTAAAACTTGAATTGGATTTGAAGTGAAATTATCTTTAATTTTTCTATCTAATCTTTTTTGTCTTTCTTTTGAAATAATAAATTCATCACTATATAATTGTTTATTATTATCTTTCCATTTTTGTTCCATAATATATCTTAATTTTTTTTCATTATTTATTTTTGGATTTTTTTCAACATAATTATCATTAAACATTACATTAGAAGGAACATAAAAATTTTTTCTATTAGTATGTTTTATTTTATTTGGATCTTCACCTGAAAAAATATGAGAAGTTTGTTCTTTACATTTTCTTATTTTTGGGTTAAAATCTATCATTTTATTTTCATTATGTGCATGATTTGGTTCATTATTTCTTAAATTATTTTTAAAAGTTTTATCACAATAAGCTTTATTTAAATTGTGTTTTGTTTTATAATAATCTGCAGATGTTTTTCCTTGTTCTATAGACATTTTATTTTTTAAATTTAATTATTTTTTTTTTTTTGAATATTAAATATTTATTTATGTTGAATTAATGATATAATAAAATTTTAATATTTATTGTTTTAATAATTTAATTATTTTTTATATTTTTCTTTTTTTTTTATTCATTATTATATTCTACTTTCATAAAAGTTCCTTCAATTTCAGCATTGTCATATTCTTTTATTGCTTTTTTTGCACTTTCTGGATTATAATATTCTATATATGCTATTCCTAAAGAATTATTATTTTCATCTTTTTCAATATTACAAGTTTTTATTTTTCCAACTGAAGAAAAAAATTTATTTAATTCATCATCTTTTATTTCTTTTTGTAAATTAGATATTTTTATTTTTGTTCTTGTTTCTTTTTCTAAATTATTTTTCTTTTTAATTCTATTAAATTTTTTATAATTTTTCCTATTATTATTATTATTATTATTATATTTTTTCCTAAAATGATTTCCTCCTCTTATTCTTCTATCATAATAATAATTATTTTTATTATTATTATTATTATATTTATTTTGTCTTTGATTATATCTGAAATTTTTTTTAAAACCAAATTTAAAATTTTTTCTTTTTTTTTTATTATTCATTTTAGCAATATCATCTAAAGACATTTCTAATAATTTTTTAGTATCATTATTATTTTCTTTTTTTTCTTCATTAGACATTTTTATATATATCAATTTAAAATAAATTTAGATTAAAAGATAAAAAAATTTATATATAATTTATAAATTAACTTTTTGAAATTTCATTAATTTCTCTACAAATAAATCTTTCACCAAAAATTTCTAAAATCATATTATCATAAATTTCTGTAGTATTAATTAAAGTTAACCACGTTCCATTTGTACTTTCTTTTTCTTTTGAACCATCTATAATAAACCAATCATCTTCTTTTTCATTAAAATAAATTGATGTTTGAATTCTACTAACGTCTTTTTCATTTAATAATACTATATCACATTTTTTATCTCTTCCTATTGTTATTATATTTTTTTCTTTTGGAAATTTAAAATTTTTATCATTATATGATATTTCTATTGAATTATTTCTTGTTTTTAATGTTCTTACTGTAAATAAATTTGAACCTATTGTAAATGCATCTTTTGATATTTTATAATTTTTTTCTCTTTTTATTTTCATATAAATAAATATTTTTCGATTTGGTTTTATATAATATTTTTTAGATTCTCTTTTATAAAATATCATAAATAAATAAGGTAAATTATCATAATTTGAATATTTAAATTCATTATAATTTATTTTAATATCTGAATCATTATTATTATAACTTCCAAATAATGTTATTCCATTTTTTATTTTTTTATTTATATAACCTCCTGCATTTATTATTATTTCTTTTCCATTGAATAAATTACCATTATCTATTGTATTTATTATAAATGGTTTTATTTTTAAAATTTCTTCATCAGATATTTTTCTAATTTTACTATTATCTATAATATCATCATCATTCATAAAATCTAAAGTAAGATTAAAAAAACCATTTGAACTTTTAAATAAAGTTAAATCACTTTGTTTTGTTTTTCTACTATATATTGAATATTTATCTTTATTTTTTGTATTCATACTTAATGATTCTTCTACATTTACACTTATATTTATATTATTATTAGTTATTATATTTCTATTAGATGAAACATTACTTATAATATTATTATTATTATTATTATTTTTTACCTTCAAAATTGTACTTCCTGTAGTTTCGAATTTTTTATTTGGAGAATAATCAGCTGGAACTGAATTATTTTCTTTTATTGAATTATCTAAAAAAATGAACTGCTCTTTTTTTAAAACTTGTCTATTTGATTTTTCATAACAACACTAAATAACAATTAAATTATTTAAATTACACTTCCGAATAAATTCTCAAACATATTTCGAATTTATTTAAATGGGAAAATTGATAAAAATAAAAAAATAATTTTTTTGAAATTATTTAAATTATTAAACTTTATATAAAATAAAAAAATGAATATTCAAAATTATAAACGAAATAATCAAAATTTAATAAGAAATAATGATATAAATCAATATTCTATAAAACCAATCAATACTTTTTCTTTAAAACCAATTTCTTTAATTATTCCTCAAGATATTGAAGTTAAAGTTATTTTAAAAAATATGATGGAAAAAACAAATATAAAAAACGATAAATTCTATTTTTACAAAAAATTAAATCAATGTGAATTAATTCAAAGAAAAACTATAATAGAATCCATGAAAAAAATTTTAATAGAAAATAGAATTAAATGTTTTATTTTATATTCATCTATTTTTTTATTTGATATATTATTTTCAAAAAATGAAAATAAAGATTTTACTGATGAAGAACTTGGATTAGGTGCTTTAATACTTTCCGTTAAATTTAGTAATGAATATAATTTATTATATCAAAATAAAAAAAGTTTATTTTTTAATTATAATGAATATTCATTTTCAAAAATTGTAGAAATAGAAATCTCTTGTCTTAAAATTTTGGAATATAAATTAGATTTCTATAATCCAATGCATTTTATGGAATTTTTATTATTAAATGGAATAGTTTTTAATACAGATGATATAAATACTGAGGAAAGTTATAAAGTTTATAGTTCAGCTTTAAATATATTAGAATTTATTATGATTTTAAATAATAAATATTTAAAATTTCATCCTTTTTTTATTAGTTGTTCTATTGTCTCTCTTTGTAGAGAAAATTCTAATTTAGAAATTTGGCCTTATATACTTTCTCATGTTTTTAATATACAATTTTCTATGTTTAAAGATGTATTTAATTTTGTTTCTGCTTGTTATAAAAGTAAAAACAGAAATAATAATAATATTAATAAAAATAATAAAATTTTTTCTCCTTCTTTAGTTCCTGTTTCTAGAACAAGTAGTTCTAATTTAAATATTACTGATAATAGTTTTATAAATACAAAAAAATTTAATTCTCCTAATAAATATTATGAAAATGATAAAGAAAAAGAAAAATATAAAACTCCAATTAAATTAATAAATTCTCAAAAAAATTTTGTAATAAATTTATCAGTTAAACAAGAAAATAGAAGATTAAATAATTCTCCTTCTAAAATAATAAAAGTATTATCTCATTTACATAGAGCAAGTTCAACTGATAAAAAATTAGAGAAAAGAAATCCAAATATAAATTTCAATAATTCAAATAAAAAACAATTATTATATTATTGTAATAATTATAATAAATTTGAAAAAGAAGTAAATTCAAATGAACCAACAATGGAAAGTTCAAAAAGAGAGAATTTAATGAATGAAAAAATAAAAGAACCTAATAATATAGGTTTATTTAAAACGAATAATTTTAGACAAGGATCAAAATTTATAAATATAAATAAAAGTAATTTAAATGATTCTGATTATCAAAATAATAATAATTTATTTGATTTAAAAATAAATAATTCTACTAGAAATTATGTTAATAATCAATCTATTTCTTCTGAAAGAATGAATGGAGAAAAAAATACTAATTATAAAGAAAAAGTTAAAATTATTCCTGAAGAATATTTTTTTGTTAGTCAAGAATCTTCCCATAATAATATTAAAAGAAATATTTTAAATAATTATTTAAATTTTAATGGGGTAAATATTCAAAATCAAAATTTGAATAGAAAATTAAAAAATATTAATTCTTATGTAAATCATTTAAATTCATCAGGAATTAAAAATAATAAAATTTGAATTGGTAGTATGTTTTTTTGTTTTTTTAATGAAAAAATATTTTTTTCAAAGAGAATATAAATAGCTATAAATATTATTTATTTTTATAATTAGATATTTTTTATTACTAAAGATAAATTAAAAGAAAGAAAAGTTCAAAAAATTTGCTTGAAACCTTTTTATAATATAAAAAATAAATAAATATATAAAATATATAAATATACATGATTAAATTAAATAAATTAAATAAGATAAAAAAACATATAAAAATTAAATGAAAAAAAATAATTAATATATCTACAAAAAAAAAAAAAAAATGGATGACATAGAAAACAACATGATGTCTGATGATAAACCAGAAAGTTCAAACAATTTATTTCCATTATATAAATTTGTAATAGCAAATATGCAAGGAGTAAAAATAGTAGGATTTACTCCTAGTCAAAAATATTTATTTATATTAACAGACAAAGCAGAAATTTATAGAATAGAAATGTCAAATGAGAATTCATTTAGACAAGCATATTCATTACCAAATTTTCAAAAAGATATAGAATCAGCAAGAATTTGGACTGATAAAATAGGTAATTTTGCAATAATAAAAGTTAATAAAAAATATTTTTTATTTCATAATGAAAAACCATATATATTAAATGAATTAAGTGGAATTAAAGATGGTAAAGTAGATGAAACTAAAGCTTTAGATTTAGTTGAAGTATGTTTTGATAGAAGAGCTTCAAAAGAAGAATTATCACCAAATGAAATTTTATTAGCTGATAAAGATTATATGTTATATTCTTATAAAATATCAATAAATAATAAAGGTCAAATAATAGAATCAATAACAGAATTAATAAGATTACCTTCAACAAAGGATAAAACTGATAGAATATTTGGTTTAGATTTTATAGTACATATTAGACCAAATACACCTCCAATTTATGTAGTAATTACAACAAAAAATAAATTATATCAATTTACAGGAGAAGGAAGTTTAATTGAAGTATTTAAAGATAATAATGATATGAAAAAAATACAAAGTGAATGTACTAAATATTTTCCTATTTCAGGTAAAGAGTTTAATTATTCTAAAATGCAATTAACATTTAATGAAAAAAATGGTCATCCACAAAGTTTTGGTTGGATGACTGAAAGTGGTTTTTGTTATAGTAATTTTGCTCCAAAAGAAGTTCCAGATAAATTAAAGAATTTTATGGTATTACCTTATGTAAAAATTAAAAAAGATGGAACAAAAGATATTGATTTAATTCCTAAAAGTTTTGTTCATACAAAAAATCATATATTTATATTATATCCTGATTGCATTACTGTTATTTCTAAAATTACAAATAATATTATTGATACTCAACCTTTAATTAATGAAGATTTTAAAAATATGTATTTAGATGAAAGTAAAAAATGTATTTGGGTTCAAACTGAATATTTTTTATATCAAATTTCTCTTCAAGATGAAAATAAAGATATTTGGCAAGATTATTTAGAAGTTGGAGATTTTAATAATGCTTTTAATTGTTGTAAAGAAAATTCAAGTTTAAATAAACAAGAATTAAAAATAAATAGATTATGGGCTTATGATTATTTTGAAAAAGAAGATTATCTTAATGCTTCTGTTAAATATTCTGAATCTGATGAAAAATTTGAAGAAGTTTGTTTAAAGTTTTTATTAAAAAATAAATATGAAGAATTAAAATTATATTTAGAAGCTATTTTTACTAGTAATTTAACTACAAAAAATGAAAGAGAAGAAAAAGAAAAAAAAGGTTATCAACAAAATAAAAATCCAATAAAACCAAAAAATGCTACTCAAAAATTTTTAGTAAGTACTTGGCTTGTTGAAATTTATTTAAATGAAACTTATAAAAATGTTCAAAAAAAAAATAAAATAGAAACTTTTCGTCAATTAATAAGAGATAAAGAAGAATTTTTAGATAAAGATACAATTTATCAATTATTACAAAATTATGGTAGAATAGAAGAATTTATTGAATTTGCAGAATTAAAACAAGATTATGAAACTGTTATATTACATTATATTAATGAAAAAGATATTAATAAAGCATTACAAAAATTAAAAAATTATACAATTTATTTAGGAGATGATGAAGAAGTTATGAAAAAATTAGCAGAAATTTTTATAAATTATGCTTATTTATTTATGAAACAATTACCAAAAGATTCAATAGAATTATTAACAAAAGGATTTAAAAAAATAATTCCTCCTGAAAAAATTGTAACAGCTTTAATGAATACAACAGAAAATAAAGAAGGAGGAGGTCAATTTTCAGAAATATTAAAATATTTAAGAGATTTAATTAAAGAAGATGTTCAAGATAAAAATATTCATAATTTATATTTATATTATTTATCAAGATGTAGTGATATGGAACAAAAAACTGAATTAATAAATTATTTAAAACAACCTTTAGTTAGAGAAACTGAATATAGAAGAATGGGAAAAAAAAAAGAAGTTAAAATTGAATTAGATTATGCAAAAAAATTATTAAAAGATAATTATCCTGCTTTAGCTTTAGTTTTAGCATTAATGGGAAAATTTTCTGAAGGAGTTAAAATTGCTTTAAATAATAAAAATCCAGAAATTGCAATGTTTATAGCAGAAAATGTAGAAGATGATAAAATTAAAAAAAATTTATGGTTAGATATATTTTCTTCTAATAAAAATGATGATTTTAAAAATGCTTTAGAAATTATGGAAAAAAGTCAAGTTTTAAAAATTGAAGATGTATTACCAAGAATAATGGATAATATTAAAATAGAAGAATTTAAAGAACAAATTTCAAATTGTATTGATTTATATGAGAAAAATATAAAAAATTTAAGAGATGATATTAATCAATATAATAAAACAGCAGAAGATATAAAAAATGATATTTATAAAGTAAAAAAAAAATCTTTAGAAATTCAATATAGACAATGTAAATGTGATATTTGTCAATGTAATATAAAAGATAATAATATATATTTATTTCCTTGTGGTCATATGTTTGATGCAAAATGTATAATAAATGCAATAAATAATTATAGACAAAATATTAAAGATAATAATGAAATTTCAAATAGAATTTTACAAATTCAACAATATGAAAAAATTATAAATGAATTTGAAGGAAAGAAAAAAAATACTAGTTCTGAAGGAAAAACTAAAACTGGTATTTTTGGTGCTTTTATTAATGTTATTGGTTCAAATAAAAATAAAAATGAAAATAGTGAAAGTAATAAATTAGATGAAGATAAAATTGCTGATACTAGAAAAAAATTATCTGATGTTTTAAGTGAAGAATGTGTTTTATGTGGTGATTATATGGTTGATAGTACACAATGTCCTTTTGTTAGAGAAAAAATTGATTGGGATTTAGATAAAAATTAAATATTTAAAAAATATTGAATTTTGATATTTATTTATTTATTTTTTTTTATTTAATTTTTTAGAATTTTTATATATTCTGGCTTTATTTCTCCATATATTTTAAAAGGAATTGAATTATCTGTTTTTATTATTAATCCTTCTATTGTATTGTATTTTTGAGAATTTGATAAAAGAAAACATATTGATTTGTATATCATATTATTTAAATTTTCATAAATGTTATTTTCATTCATATTTACATAACCACATTTAATTCTAAATATATTTTTTTTATTTAATAGTTTTATTATTGTTGAACCTTTCTGAATTTTTTCTATTATTTCTTTTATTTTTTCTATATTTTTCTTTTGATAATATATTATATCACATGATTTATTAATATTTTTTTTTTGTAATAAATTATATTTTGAATTTGAAATAAAAATTTGGTATAAAAAATTTAAATTATTAATTGGACAATTATTTTCTTTTAATTCATCTATTCTTTCTATTAATTCTTCATTTGATAAAATATCCATTGATGGGGATAAATTTACTAAATCAATTTTTTGATTATCATTTAAATTATCTTCTAATAAACATTGTTTAATTTCTGTTTGTTCAGAAATTAAACTATGTTTTAATTTTATTAATTTATTTTTTATTTTTCTTAAATTTTCTTCATCTTGAATTTCATCTTTTAATATAATATATAAATATATTGGAGAATGTTCATTAAAATTTGGAGATGATTCTTTTTTAAAATAATTTATAATAGTTTTAATTTCATTTTTATTTATTGTTAATTTTTTTTGAGTAACTTTTAATTTTTTTTTCATCTTTGAAGTAACAATTATACTAGAATTTTGTTTTTTTCCCATTTACCAAATTGATAAATAAGAATAATTAAAATTAACTAAAATTTATAATTATTTCAAATATAATTAATTAAAAAAAATATAAAAATGACTGAAGAGGAAGAAAATAAGAAGATAAAAATAATATTTTGGATAAATGGTAAAAACGAAGAATCAAATTTTGATTTATACATATATTCAGAAACTGCAACTTTAAGAAAATTAAAAGATGAATTAATTTATGAGAAAAACTTAGATAAATCATTATATGAAAAAATAAAAATATATAATCACAAAGGAATGGAAATAGATGATGTAGATGTTTCAGAATTAACAAATAATCAAGTATTATATTTAAGTTTAGATGGAAGTAAATTTAATGAATTAAATTATTATTATGAATATAAAATAATAAAAGAAATAAAAACAGGAGGATTTGCAGAAGTATTATTAGGAGAACATGTATTAACAAAGCAATTAGTTTCAATTAAAAAAACAATATTAGAAAATTTTTCAACAGAAGAATTATATAATATATCAAGAGAAGCAGTTTATTTAACAACATTAATACATAAAAATATAATTAAAATGTATTCTTCATTTACATATAATAATTGTTTATATAATGTAATGGCATATGCAGAAGGAGGAGAATTAACTCAATTAATAACGAATAAAGAAAAATTATCTGAAGAAAGAATAAAATTTATTTTTCAACAAATTCATGAAGGAGTTAAATTTATTCATAGTAAAAATGTAATTCATAGAGATTTAAAACCAAATAATATATTATTTTTAGATAAAGAAAAAACTCATGTTGTTATTATAGATTTTGGAATTTCTGGTATTGCAAATGGAAAAAGTAGAGAAGTTATTAAAGCTGGAACTATAAAATTTCTTCCTCCAGAATTATTTTCAAAAGATCAATTTCAATCTTCTAGTAAAATTGATATTTGGGCTTTAGGAATTATATTATATTTAATGAATTTTAAAATATATCCTTTTGAAGGAAATGATGAAGAAGTTATTGAAAAAATACAATTACAACCTTTAAAATATCCTACTGGAATAAAAATTAAAAAAAGTTTAATTAATTTAATTAATGGAATGTTAGAAAAAAGACATAATAAAAGAATTGATATTTTAGATCCTTTATTTGATAATTGGTATAATGATAATTCTAATGATTTTCATGTTTTTAAAAAAAAAACTAAAGATGATAAAAATAGAATTTATAAAATATTTAGTCCAGTTAAAAAAAAAAGTAAAATTTCTGAAGAATTATTTAAATCTCCTCTTTCTATTAAACATATTACAAAAAAATCAAGAAGATTTTCTTCTAAAGATATTAAAAATCATGAAAGTATTTCTCCTGTAAAACATTTAAGAACAAAAAAGTAAGAAAAAAGGTATTTTTTTTTTTTGAATTTGAAATTTTGATATTGTATATATTATTATCGTTAGTTATTTTATTTAATTTTTATTATTTTTATAAGAATATTATTTTTTAATTTGCTTTTTTTTATTTGGAATTAAAGGATTTTTTTTTTCCCATTTATAAATTTTTGAAGATTGATCTCTTGTGAAAAAAGTATATTTATTTAATTCTAAAATTTCAATTACTCTTGATTTATGAATATCAATTTTTTTTTGAATTAATTTTAATTCTTCTTCATAATTAAATTGACAAATAATTCCTTTTTGAGAACTTATTAATTGTCCTCCACAAAAAAGAGAATTATCATTTATTTTAAAAAAATTATGAATCATATAATTTTGAATTATTATATGTTGAATTATTTGATAATATTTAATATCAATTATACAAATCATATTTTGAAATCCTCCAACAAATAAAATATCAGGATTTAATATAAATAAAGCTTCAAAAAATATTTTATCATTATGTGAATTTAATATATGTGTTAATTTATTATTTTCATAATTTACAAAAAATATTTTTCCACTTTTATGAGAAACATAAACAATTTCATTTTTATTTGGAATTTCTTTCATATCTGAAAGAGTTAAATTAGGAATATTAAAAAGAGTAATTTTTTTATAAAAAATAAAATTATTATTTGAAGGTAAATTTATTTTATAAGAATTTAAAATTCCTTCTTGAGAAAGTAAAATAATATTTTTATTATTTAATTCTAAAGGTTTAAAACCTTCAAAAATTCCATTTAATTTTTGTTCTATTATATAAGAATTTTTATTTATTAAATTTACTATTTGAACTGGTCCTCTTGAATGACATAATAGAATTCTTCCATCTGAAATTTGATATATTTTTGTTAATGGAAATGGTATATTTTTTAATTCAATTAAAATTTCTTGTTTTAAACTATTTATATCAAAAATTCCAACACTTGTTTTAAAACATAATGCAATTCTATTATCTTTTAATATAATCATACAAGATATTTTTTTTGTTCCACCAAAAGAAATTAAAGTTGGAGTATAATCATTTAAAAAATCTTTTTTTTGATTTTTTTTATTAATCATTTGAATAAAAACATTAAAAAAATATATATTCAATAAAAATGATAGAATTAGAAGATTTAATAAGTATAATTGCAACAATAATTGGACTTGTATTAAATATAACTCCACTAATTTTATTTACTAAAATAATAAAAAAACAAGAAAAATATCAAATAATTCCTCAATCATTATTATTTTTTAATATAGTTTGTTCAGAATTATGGACGATTTATTGGTATAGAATAAATAAAAAAATTCCTATGATTTCAGCATCAATGGATTTTGGTTTTTCTATTTTTTTTATTATAATATATTTTTGTTTTTTATTCGAAAAAAACATTTTATACTTTTTATTTTCATGTTTTATAACTTTTGATTTATCATTTCAAGTATATTATATTTTAATATATATGATAAAAGATAAAGAAATAATAGGAAAAATAACAATGATATTTACTTTAATAACTTCAATTAAACCAGCACAAAATATTTTAAAAATTGCTAAAGATGGAAATTATAAAATGATTCCTCTTATTGATACAATATTAGGTTGTTTTTGTGCTTTTTTTTGGTTTTTTTATGGTATTTTAATTAAAGATATTTATGCTATATTTCCTAATTTAATTGGTTTTATTATTGCTTTTATTCATATTGCACTTTATACTATTTTTAATTTGATTAGAAAAAAAGATGAAGACAAAAGAGAAAAATTAGTTTATAAAGAGATTGAAGAAGATTAATTTTTTTTTTTGACTTTTATTTAATAAAAATTATTTATTATTATTTATTTTTAAAATTTAAATTTAATTAAAATGTCTAGTAAAAAAATACCTAAACATATTTTTAGATTAATTTTCCTTTTATCAAAAGAATTTAATAAAAAGAATTTGGAAAAAAAAGATGTTTTAAACCAATTTATTTTAGCTTTAGATGATTTAAATATAAAATCAATTCCTCATTCACATTTAATTGAATCTCTTAAAAATAATTATATTCAATCTGAAATGAAAAATCCAAATTTAAATTTATCAAAAATCGAAAAAAGAATTTCTTTCAAATCATCAATAGATACAAATAATTTAAATAAAATAGTGAATTTATCAGTATTTAAAAATATACCATCTTCAAATGATATTTTCAACAAATATGAAATGAAAAAAAATGAAATAATTCAAAATAGAAAGAATAAAATACAAGAAAATAATAATTATAATAATAATACTCAAATAAGGAATTATAATAATAAACAGAATAATAAAAATAATAATTTTAATAATCCAAACAGTGCTCTAAATAAAAATTTTTTTGGTTCAGGAGGTTCATATATGGATATCAAACCAGTATATGGAAAAAAGAAAAGTAATCAAATAAATTTTGAAGAAAATGAAGAGGAAGAAAACAATACATCATATTCTTCATATTCAAATAGTATATATAATATAAATAGAAAAAAAAAGAAAAGAAATATAAACAATGAATATGAAGAAGAGGGAAATTCCAACAATAAATATCAAAATA
Source organism: Isotricha sp. YL-2021b (assembly GCA_023805745.1). Lineage (NCBI taxonomy): Eukaryota > Ciliophora > Litostomatea > Vestibuliferida > Isotrichidae > Isotricha > Isotricha sp. YL-2021b. The sequence continues at coordinate 11,241 of JAJJKW010000343.1, read as the reverse complement.
AAAAGAAAAGAAATAATAGATATAGACAAAAAAATAATATAGAAGAAGAAGATGAAGAAGAATATAATGAATATAATAATAATGAATTTACAGGATTTCAATCAGCAATAACAATAACAAACGCAGTAATGAAAAATAACAAAATATCAGAAAATTATATAAATAATTTAGAAGAAGAAAAAAAAAACCAAAACATAAAAAACCAAATTCCTTCCCGTAAAAAATTTATCCCTCCTTTAAAATCAAATTCGACAAATAAAAATAATATAAATAACAAAAATAAATACGAGCCCGAAAATAAAGAAGAAGAAGAAAAATTAAAAGGAATAGAAGATAATATAATATTATATATAAAAAATGAAATATTATCAAAATCTCCAAATATATTATGGGAAGATATAGCAGGTTTAGATTTTGCAAAAAAAACAATAAAAGAAATAATAATTTGGCCAATGCTTCGTCCAGAATTATTTAATGGAATAAGAAGACCTCCAAAAGGTTTATTATTATTTGGTCCTCCAGGAACAGGAAAAACAATGATTGCAAAGGCAATTGCTTCACAAAGTAAAAGTAATTTTTTTAATATATCTGCATCTTCTCTTCTTTCAAAATATATTGGAGAAAGTGAAAAATTAGTAAGAACTCTTTTTATTTTAGCTTCAATTTATCAACCTTCTGTTATATTTATTGATGAAATTGATTCTATTTTAACTTCAAGAAATGAAAATGAAAATGAAAGTTCAAGAAGAATAAAAACGGAATTTTTAGTTCAATTAGATGGAGCTGGAACTAATGTTGAAGATAGAATTTTAATTATTGGAGCTACAAATAGACCTCAAGAAATTGATGATGCTTTTATTAGAAGATTAAGTAAAAGATTATATATTCCTTTACCTAATAAAATTAGTAGAAAAATTCTTATTAAAAATGTTATTGATAAAGAAATTTATATGGGAAATAAATATAATATTAATGATAATGATATTGATTTTATTGTTAATTTAACTAAAGGTTATTCTGGAAGTGATTTAATTAATCTTTGTAAAGAAGCTGCGATGATGCCTATTAGAAATATTAATGATATTTGTAATTTTAATACTAATGATATTAGAGCTGTTGAGTTAAAAGATTTTGAAGAAAGTTTAAATTATGTTAAGAAAAGTATTAGTGAAAAAACTATTGGACAATATGTTGAGTGGAATAAAGAATTTGGAAGCTTTCAATTTGAAGATTCTGATGAATAAATTTTTTTTAAGATTTTATTTTTTTTTAATTTGATTTTAATAAAGCTTTTTTTATATATATTATTAAATTTACGTTTGAATAAATAATTTGGAAATTTTAGTTATTTATTTTTTATTTTTTTATTTTTTGTTTTTTTTTTTTTTTATTGTATACTATTTTCGTTTTCATTTTCTTTTTCATTTTCATTTAATTTTTCTTGTATAATACCTTGTAATTTATTTTTTTTATCTTCTCCTAAATTATATTTTTCACAAAATTCTTCAACAATTTTTAAAGGATCATCTCCAGGATAAATAACTAATTTAACAATATTATTAGTATCATCAATATTAACTTCAACTTTTAATAGAGGAGAAACTCCATTTTTAATATCAGAATCAGATGAAATATCTTCATTTTCATTATCATTATCATTTTCTTCATTATTACTATAATATAAATCTTTATTATTATTATTATTCTTTTTTTTTTTAATAAAATTATTAAAAGTATCTCTATTACTTTTATGTTCCATATCAAATCTCATAGGAATAAAATTTTCATTATTTAAATGAGAAATTTTAGAATTTCTAATTTTTTCTAATCTCATCATTTCATCTAAATATTTTTGATCTTTTTCTAAAGGATTTAATTCAAAAATTTCTTGATTTAAAGGATGAATTTCAGGCATAAAAGTATATTGTTCTTCATTTTCTTTTGAATTATTTTCTTTTTGTTTTAATTTTTTCATATATGCTATTTTACCATCAGCATATAATTTTTCTACTTTTTCTTTAATTTCTTTTTTATTTACAGGACGAGTTAAAGCATTTGGTTGAAAAGTACAATTTTTTAATTCTTCTTTTCTTTTTTCTTCTCTTAATTGTTCTAATAAATTTTCTTTTTTTTTTACATTTTTATTTAATGTTAGATAAAAATTTGAATTTGATTTTTCTTTTTTTTTCTTTGGAATTTTTTCTAATGAAATTTTTTCCTTTTTTTCATTTCTTTTATTCTTCTTTTCTTCATTCCATGCTTCATTCATTTTTGAAGAAAATGATAAAAATTTCTTTTTTATTTGTTGAGTTGTTTTATTAGTATAATTATATTTTTCTAAATCTAATTCTGGTAAATTTGTTTTTATAAAATTTGATGATGAAATTATTTTATTTTCTGTTTTTGTTTTATTTTCAATTGGTTCATCTTTTCCTTTATATATTCCCATAAATGATAATGCAAATATTATAAATTGATTTGAATTTATTTTATTATCTTTTGGATTTAAATATTTTGTAAAAGATAATTTTATTAATTCTTCTGTTTGATTACTATAATTATTACTATTATCATTATTATTAGAATTATTATTATCATTATTATTATTATTATTATTTATTATTGGAGAAATACATTTTAGTTTTTCTAATAATTTTGCATATTCTTCTTGAGTTAAATCTACATTTTCTTTTTGATTAAACATATCATTTAATATATTTTGTAAATTAGAAATAAATTTATTTAAAAGTACTTTTTTAGTAGAATTAGATATTAAATCTTTTTTACACATTTTTTTTTCAATTTCTTCTTGAATTTCTCTTTTTTTATCTTCTTTTTCTTTTTTTATTTTTTGATCTTTTAATAATTTATTAGAATATTCAGTTAATTCTTTCATACTTTTTTTAATTTTTTTTTCATTATTATTTGCAGTTTGACTTCTTGTAAAAACAGATTTTCCATTAACTAATCTTTTTAAACATTCTTCTTTACTTTCATTTGGATTTTTATTTTTCATAATTTGTTCTGAATTTTTAGAAATTAATTTTTTATTATTATTATTTTCTTCATTTTCTTTTATATTTCTTGTCATTGATTCTATAAAATTTTTTTTTGTTTCTAAAAATTTTTGTTGTTCTTCATAAAAAGTTTTTGGATCTCTTATTTCTATATTTTTATAACTATTTGGTTTAAAAGTACAATTTTTTCTTAATTCTATTTTTTGTTGTTCTTGTTTTTCTTTTATTTTATTTTTACGATTTTCTTCAAAAGTTTTTTGTCTTTCTATTAATTTATTATATTTATCTTCATTATTTATTTTTTTTGTTTTTTTTTTATGATAATTTAAATAATCATTATTTGTTAATTCTTTAAAAATATCTACTTTTTTATTTGAATCTGTATTTAAATATTGAGAATATAAATTTTCTGAAATTTCACTAAATATACTTTTTCCTTTTAAGTCTTTAATTGGAAGTGGAATTGTTTTTTCATCTTCATCTGATTCATTTTCTTCTGATTCTTCAATCTCTTTTTCTTCTTCAACTTTTGAAATTCCTTCGCTTTCTGACATTTTTGATTATTTTTTTTTATAGAAAAATAAAAATATATATTATTATTATTTATTTATTTTTTCGATGTCTTTTTTAAATATTTTTATTCTTTTTATTTTTAAAAGTAGTTTTTGTGAAATTTTTTTTAGTGATTATAATGAAAAAAAAGGTTTCTCTTCTTTGAATTTTAATTTAAGTAATGATGAATGTTTTTTAATTGATAAAATTGAAAAATCAGAAAAAAATGAAAAATCTATTTATTCAATTGAATTTAGTAAAGTTATTCATTATTTAAATTTAGGAAATTTCTTTGAAACTGGAAATTTTATTTTCAATAAATATGAATTATTTAAATATTTAAATAATATTAAAGATGATGATTTGTCTTTTTCAATTTCTGATATATATAGAATATATTATAGAATTGAAAATAAATATAATATAAATTCTACTGATTATTTATTAAATGATAAAGGAAAAAAAATATATAATGAAGAAAAAGATTTTTTTATTGAAAAATGTGGAAATGTTTTAATTGAAAATTATAACTATGGAATTTTACTTATTTCTTCTATAAAATTATCCTTTTTTACTCAAAAAGAAAAACAAAATTTTTTAGAAGAATATAATAAAAGTAAACAAACAGGAAATTTAAAAGAAACTTATAATACAATTTCAAATATAATAAAAAATAATAAAATTAAAGGTAAATTAAAAATATCAATTATTCAAATTGGAGGAAACAACAATATTTTAAAAGATAAATTTTCAAATTTAAACTCAAATTGTGCTTTTATTAATCCAGATGAATGTAAGGGAACATTAATAAAAATTTCTGAAGAATTTATTCAAGAAATTCAAAATCAATTTCTTAATAATTTACATTTATCTCCAATTAAATTTAAATCATATATTTCTCTTTCAAAAAAAATTGAAAATTTTAACATAACAAGTAATTTAACAGATGAAATTTTAAATTCTAGAAAAAATATAAATGTTTTTTATAAAAAGTTAAAATATTATAATTTACATTTTGAAAATTTAGTTAATCATTATCCTATATATAGTGAATCATCAAAAAAAATTTTTAATACTTTTCAAAATTTACTAAAAACTTTTTTAGAAACAAATCCAGAAAATTGTTTTTTAAAATCTTCAATTAATACTTGTAATAATATAATAAATAAAATAAAAGAATTAGATAATGGAAATATTGATTTAATGATAAAGGATAAATTAAATGAATTAAAAAAATATAAATCTTATTCAATAAACTTAAAAGATAATATGTGTTTAAATAATATTTTTATTTGGGATGAACCACATACTTTAACTATAAAAGTTTATCCAAATGATTCTGAAAAAGGTTATGTAGTTAATTCTAATAAGTTTATTATTGGTAATATAAATAAAAAAAATAATGATAATTTTGCTTTAGAATTGAATGATGGTCCTTTTCAATTTATATTTGATATTTCTTCTAATAATAATTTAGCAAATGTTAATTGTATTGAAAAAAAATTAAATTCAAATTATAAATTTGATATTCAAATTGAAGATTTAGATAATCCTTATTATTTCAAATTATATGAATAAATTAAATATAAATTAAATTTAATATTAATATTTTTATTTATTTTTATGAATAACTATATAAATTTTTTAAATGATTGAATTTTTAAAAAAAATATTTACTTGTAAATCAGGAAAAAAAAAAACAAATACTTCGGATTCAGATTCAGAAAATTCAAGTAAAAAAGTAAATAAAATTATATTTATTTAAAGAAGGGAAAAATTGAAAAATATGATCCTCAATTTTCAGTTGAGCATATAACAAATTTTTTTGAAAATGTAAAATATATTCAAATAAAAAGTATAATATATATTCTTCCTTCAAAATGGTTAAAATTAATGATATCAATTACAGAAGATAGTACAAAAAGATATCCTGATTCTATAATAAAGATTAGAAATAAAGATTTTTTAAATGAAGAAAAAAATAATATTAGTAATAAAATAAATCCACAAGATATAGGATTAGTTTTTTATGATATTATGTCTGAAATTGCAAAATACTTTGAGATCGATTATATAATTCAAGTAAATTTTGATTATAATTTAAAACAAATACCTTCTCTAGAAAATACTATTATTTCTAAAAGAGAAAATTTTATAAATTTAGATTTAGAAAAAGAAGGAGAATTTAAAATTAAGAAGTGTTATTTATTATATAATGAAGACTTTAAATTTAATGAAAGTATTTTTCCAAAAAATGAAATAAAAGAGACTTCTCATCAAAATATTAATAAAGAAAATGAAGAAGAAGAAGAAGAAGAAGAAGGAGAAGAAAAGGAAGATGAAAAAGAAAAAGAAAATTTAAAATCAAAAAAAAATAAAACTCCTCAAAAAATAGAAGAAAATAATAAAATAATGAATTTAAATAATAATTCAACAACAGAAGAAAAAGAACGTTCAAAAATAGAAGAAGAAAATAATATGAAAAAAAATCTTATTAAAAAGAATAAAAAAAAAAAAGAAAAAGATAAAGAAGAATTAAATCCATCAAGAACAATAAAAATTCCTCATAAAATAATATCAAATTTATCATTATTTGATAAAATAAATTTAAATCCAACAGGATTAATAAATCCATCAGTATATTGTTTTATGAACGCATGTTTACAATGTTTAACATCAATTCCAGAATTAAATCATTATTTTTATAGTAAAAGATATGAAAAAGAAAAAAAATCAGAAAAAAAATTAAAAGCATGTACTGCATATAATGAATTTATAATAAAATACAATTCAAAAAAAATAATAAAACCTCCAAATTCAATATATAATATATGTCATTCTTTTTTAGAATCAGGAAGACAACATGATTGTCAAGAATTTTTAAGAAGATTTTTAGGAAGAATTCAAGATGAATTAAATTATAATAAAAAATATAGATTTCCAGATAATATTAATATGGAAGATGCTTGGAATACTTATAGAGAAGTTAATCCTTCTTTTGTTGATTCTGTTTTTACTGGTTTAATTACTAGTACTGTTAAATGCTTAAAATGTAATCATTGTTCTTATACTTATGATCCTTTTCTTGATTTAAGTGTTTCTATTGAAAATAAAAAAAAAGATAATTTAAATGATTGTTTAAAAAGATATTTTTCAAGTGAAAAAATGGATTGTGGTTATAAATGCGAAAAATGTAAAAAAAAAACAAAGGTATTATATTTATATTTATATTTTATTAGATTTTAAAAAAATTAGAATTAGCTTTAGTTCCTCCTATATTAACAATACAATTTAAAAGATTTAAAGATAATGGTTCAAAATTAACAACAAATATATCATATAATCATAATCTTAATTTAAAAACGTAAATTATTTGTAAGTTATATAATAATTTAAAAAATAGATTTGCAAGTGAAAATGTAATTAGCAAAAAATGGGAATACTCTTTATTTGCTGTTGCAGTTCATATTGGATCTTCTATTTCTGGAGGTCATTATGTTTCTGTTGTTAAAAGAAATGATATTTGGTATTTTTGTAATGATGAATCTGTTACTCAAAGTTCTGAAAATAAAGCATTAAATGATGATGCTTATTTATTATTTTATAGGTTAAAGTAATTTTATTTTATATATTTTATTTTTTTTTCTGTTTTTTTTTAATTATTTTTTATTTATTATATAATAAATTGTTCTATCATATTTATTTAATTTATATACTATAATAATAATCATATTGTTCCTTTGTCAAAATATAAATAACTCATTTAATAACAATAAAAAATAAAATTAATTATTTACATTAAATATTGATATAAAAAAATAATAAATTGTTTTAGAAAATAAAACATGAACATTGACAATTAGTATTTTCTCTAACATAAGAATCTTTTCTATTAATTTTACCATAAACTTTAATAAATTTTTTAATACTTTCAACATCAATAATATCTACAAAATCTTGATTTTCATTAATTTCATCTCTAAAAGTAACTTTAACTTGTCTTTTATTTTTATGATTAATTTCATTTCCATAATAATCATATCTTACTTTTTTATGAAAAATAGATTTATTTGAAATTTTTTTAGAATAAGTACTTTCAAATTGACTTGGAATAATATTTTTTGTTCTTCTTTTTAAAATTGGAGTATTATAACATTTATGACTTCTATGTGTTTCATTTATACTATTATTTAAAGATGTTGGGTTATTATTTTTTGAAAGAATTGGTTTAATTGAAATGTCATTTGTTGAATTATTTAATTCTTCATTTCCAGATAAAATTAAAGATGAATTTATATGTTCTTTTCTATTATAAAGTACAGGACTTAATTCATATTGAAAATTATTATTATAATTATTTTTTACTTTTAATTCTGGTAATTTTAATAAAGTTAATTTATTGTTTCTTGAATGATTTTCTTTTGACATTTTTTTTATAAAATTTTATTTTTCCATATTAAGTATTTGAAAATAATTTTTTAATATAATTTTATTCTTAATATTTTTATATATATTTTAATTTATTGAATTATTTTTTTGTATATTTTTTAAGCACAACATTTAGATTTATCATAATTATCTGCTTCAATATGAGTTATAGTAATATTTTTTGTTTTATTTCCATTTTCCAAAAAATTTTTATAAGTTAAATAAGCAATTTTTTCAAAAACTTCATCAACATTAAAATTAGTTTTTGCAGAAGTTTCATAAAAACTACAATTCATTTTTTTTCCCATATTAATTCCATCTTGAAAATTAACTTGTCTTAATTCATCTAAATCATTTTTATTTCCAATTAAAAGAACAGAATAACTATTATTATTATTTTTTTGAATTTGATCATTCCAATAACTAATTTTTTTATAAGTTTTATCATTAGAAATATCATAAACTAATAAAACTCCATTTACATTTTTTAAATAATTACCTGAAATTGAATCAAATCTTTCTTGTCCTGCAGTATCAATAAAATTTATTTTAACAATTTCTTTATCAAATTCAAAATATTTTGTTTGTAAATCTATTCCTATTGTTCCTATTGCTGCATCTTCATTAAATTGTTTATTAAAATATTGACTTAATAAAGAAGTTTTTCCTACTTTTGAAGAACCTAAAATTATAATTTTTAATGTTAATTCATTATTTGAATTCATTTTTTTTTTTTAGAAACATAAAATAATAATTATATAATTTAACAAAAATTAAAAAATAAAAAAATAAAAAATGAACAATAGTTCTTTTCAAAATATGATATATAAAGGTTCTCTTAAACAAAAAAAAATATATCAAATTTGGAGAGGAAAAAATTTATTTTGTTTTAAAGGAAAAATTTATATAGGACCAGAATTTTATTATGGATTATTAACAAGTTTTTATATTCATTGTTTTAGTTGGTTTTACATAATATTTATAATAATGGTAAAAATAATTTTAAATTATATAGAAAGAAAAAAAGAATAATAGGATAATATTATCAATAATAGAATCAATATTATATTTAGGAACATTTATATTTTGTTTAATTTGTTGTTTTTCAGATCCTGGAGTTTTACCTCAAAATAATTTATTAGATACAAAAGATATAATATTTGTAGAAAAAAATAAATTATATTTTATAAGAGGATTTAAATTTAAAATTAAATTTTGTTCTACTTGTCTTTTATTTAGACCTCCAGGAATTTCTCATTGTAAAAAATGTAATTGTTGTGTAGAAAAATTTGATCATCATTGTCCTTGGATTGGAAATTGTATTGGAAAAAATAATTATAAATTTTTCATGGTTTTTTTAATATTTTTCAATTTTTTACTTTTTTTTAATTGTTTTAGTACTTTAAGTTATTTTCTTGATCAAATTAAACATTTTAAGAATGAAAATAAAAATTGTAAAAGTAGAAATAATGGAAAATGTAAAAATGTTTTTTTAACAATTTTAAAAGAAGATTATATGTGTTTTGCAATATTTTTTTTGTCAATTTTGGTAAGTTTTATATATAATTTATATTTTATTTAGACAAGTATTTTTATTACAACTTTATTTTGTTATCATATTTATTTTTCTTGTAGAAATATGAGTACATATTCTAATATAAAAATGGGAGAAATTTTTGTTATTTATGGAAATCCTTTTTCAAGAAAAAATTGGAAAAAAAATCTTAAACAAGTTTTATGTATAAAATATTATAAAAGAGTTAATTTTACTTCTTATTTTGTTTATAATCCTAATTCTTTAAATGTTCTTCCATTAAAACATTTTAAAGATTCTTTTTCACTTATTAATAATAATAATTCACCTCAATTTAATTTTAATAAAGTTAATGTTGAAAATTTAAGAAAAAGAATATATAATGCTGCAACTTTTCAAGAAAAAGATAATATAATAAATTTAAATAAAAAAAATATATATCATCAAAAAAATTTTACTTTAACTAATGATACTGTTTCTCAAAAAATGCATTTTTTAAATGATATTAGTAAAAGTTCTAGTGAAATTTTTAAAAAACATTTTAAAATAAATCAATTTGATGATAAATTAACTTTAAATTATGATAAAAAAGAAAATTATTTAGATGAAAAAATTGATCTTAATTCAGAAGAAAAAAGTAATGATATTTTTAATGATAATAAAATTACAAATATTATTGAAAGTAAAAATGGTCATTATAAATTTAAAAATAATTAAATATTTATTGTTGTAAATATCATGATTATTATTATTAATTGTATTAAGATAATATAAAATGAAATTAAAAAATTAATTAAATTCTTTTAAAAGAAAAACTAATGATAAAATATAATAAAATAAAAAAATAAAAATTATCTCTTAAAAGAATGAAATAAAAAAATATAATAAAATAGAATAAATTTTTTTGAAACTAAATAATAATATAAAAAATATAATATTTAACCTTGTTCCATTTCTTCAAGTAAAATTTCAGTAGCTCTATTAACATTATTTCTAGTTCTAATTAAAGCAGTTCTAACTCTATCTTCAGGAAATCCCATTTCTTTTAAAGTATTAACATGAGCTTCATTAGGTTCAATATTATTATTTGGATTTTGAATTTGAATATTAATTAAATTTCTTTCTTCTAATGATTGTAACATTGATAATAATCTTCCTAAATTTCCTCCATGAATTTCTTCCATAAAATCTATTCTATTTGTTCTTATTTCTGGCTTTTTCTTTTCTAATATTGTTTTTGCATTTGTTACTTTAGATATTATTTTTTCTATTGGCTCTTCTTTTTTTTCTTCTTTTAATATTATTTTATTATCATTTTGATTTAATTTTGATAAGTTTAAAAGAAAAAAATATTCAATTTTTTTCTCTTTTTCAGGAGATAATAAATAGGTTTCTTCTAATATTTCTTTTGAATTATTTAATAACAGTAATTTTTCGTTTTTTATTTTGAGATAGTCTGATAAATAATTTATTAAATCTTTTATTTTTATTGGTTGAGTTATTTCCGTTGAATAAATATTTGATTCATAATAAATTTCAATTTTCATTTTTTAATTTATTATTTAAAAGTGAAATAGTTTAAGAAAAAAAAACTATTATTTTTAAATAATTATTTATTTAAATATTAATTTAAATATTCTTTTTTTTAATCTTAATTCAATATGTTTTAGTAAAATTGGGGATTGGGGATTGGGGATTGGGGATTGGGGA